>JAODLC010000054.1:10488354-10499040 GCA_026781145.1 Hippopotamyrus pictus | reverse complement strand
AATCAAATGAAACACTAGGGATCAAAACTACAAAAACAGGGGAGGTGGGATTCAAACACAAGACAGAGGTTCACAGATAACTGGACACTCAAGGGGTTGAGCCATGAGGCCAAACAGAACTGGGAAAACCTCAAGACACACATGAAGGACGGGATGACCAGCAACACCTGCTGGCCAAACGGGGAAGGGACACAGTGAGACAATAGGGGCCGACCCTGACATTTTATCATGCAGAATGTAATCTGCATGTATGCAAAGCAAAGAAAAAAAAGAAAATGAACATCCTACACAACTAAATAAGAGAGAGTGCACAACCAATTCACAAACACAGGACAAATGATACACAGACAACCACCCAGGAGATAAATTGGTAAAGCTAACTGAGAGGGACATCCCAGTAGATCACAGTGAGGTCATAAACATCTTCAAACACATGGCTCACAGAAGAGTGTTGTTGTAATTAGTTTTAAAGATGCCCTCTATATGTATATATTATCTGTATAAAAATTATTAATACTAATTAAATATTATATAATGAGGGCTATATAAAGTGGTTGGCCAGACCACATGACATAAAAGGGACAAGCACAATACATACCACAAATAATCAAAACAAATCGAAATAGGACTGTCAGCTAATGGTTTAAATGAAAACAAAGCAAAATCGAAACAAATTAAATCCAAAAAATATATATATCTAAGCGATAAAAAAGAAACTAATACAGTGGTACCTCAGAACTCAAACTTAATCTGTTCAGAACTCAGGTTCGAATCCTAAAAAGTTCTGATCGAATTTTCCCCATAAGAAATAATGGAAAACCAATTAATTGGCCCCAAAAAAATTAAACCTAAATATGTTTTTTTTTTTTTTTTTTTTAAGCATTTGACAAAATGAACAGGATAAAACAAGAGCATATACTGTACTAAACACATCTAAGCACATTCATCAAAACAGTAATTTGTAAAGTAATTAAGAAAATAAATGTATCCAAACAATGTGTAAAGTAAAAAAAAAAAACAATGTGCTCCTTTCGTGTGCCACGCCCCCTCCTTAACCTCATGTGGAATCCCCGTGTGATCAGCAGTTTCTAGTTGTTGTCATTAGTCCTGTGTATTTAGTCCGCATTTCAGTTTGTTTCCCCAGTCCGGTCATTGTATTGTTCGTCTGTGTTTTGCCTGCCTTACCTGTAATTAAACCCCGTATTCCCCGATACCCTGACGTCCGCGCCTTTGTCTCCGTTCCATCCCCGCTCGGCACGACAATATTATTATAATTAAATGTATTAATGGTTTATTATTAATGATATTAAAATAATTAATAAGAAATTTATTTTAAATAGATTCCCCTGCGTGTACAAGTTATCTTAGGTTGTCACGGTTTGACTTCTGAGATTCAGATCAAGTTCTAGGTCACTTTTTTTCGAACTGGTTGGTTCTGCTTATAAGAATTTCGAGTTCTAATGAGTTCGAGTACTGAGGTACCACTGTAATGCAAATTACACCACCCTTGCTACAGAACAGCCTCTTGGAGCTGTCTGATTTGACTTCCTCCATTTAGCCAGGCTTTCAGGTTGGCCACCTCTTTTGACTGGAGCGGCGAGGAAAATTCCCCAGCACTCACCACACGGAAACTCGAAAAGAAACGAAACCATTAATAGCTTAAAAAGGTGCGTAACATAATGTTCCACAGTTAACTAAATATGCATGCTTCATCTAATAAAAAGCGGTTAAAATGTACCAAATAAAGAAATACTAACAGACAAATTTTGTTGCGTTTTGATTAGCAGTATGCAAACTAAACAAAATCAAATGTAAAATGACAAATGACTATAGGTAAATGATTCTTCCTTTCAGAATGGCTGTGTGGCTGTGGGACCAGCCACCACAGTTACCAAACCACATCATTTGTTTGTATCCTCTGTACAGAGATATTGTTCTATATTACCCCACCAGAATTCTCCCTGTGCTGGATCAGCTCAGAAAAGGTCTCCAGCTTTATGATCTATTGGTTCTCATGGACAAGTATCCTGACATCTGCCTTCTTCTATTTGTTCCAGTCCATTCTGATGACAGAATAATTATACTTTTATTTTCTAACTAAACACTCTTCTGAATTCTAACCTTCCTTAAATATAACTCACATTGTTCTCCTAGTGACTTTAAGACGAGGACAAGAATGTGGATGATAGCCAAACAAAGACCACTGTTCGCAGGGTCATGCAGTGGATTACGGGAAAAGTCACAGACCTATTCTCCCACGAGAAAAGGAAGAGTTTAAGATAATTGTTAAATTCAATTATGACTGTGATGTAGACCATACTGTTTGCTTTCCAGTTGAGTGCATGTGCATGCACAATAATATTTCCAATAATATTAATAATATTATATTTCCTTAAAGGATTTAAAGAACATTATGGACTGGCACATACAACTACAACTACCTACAACTACAGATAGCTTACATTATTTAATAGCTTTACAAGGTTGTTGTAAATGATTCAATTTACAAAGTTTTTCTTAAAAATGTATGCACTGCCATTCTGGGATATAAATTAATGGCTATAGCGACTGTATAAAACAATTCAAAGTAAACTGAAATGTAAATTGAAATGTAACTACATAACGCTTGCAACATAAATGTCTTGTTCAAAACATTCAGACTGTGCTGTAAGATTGATGGCAGCTCAAATTCGTGGTTTTCCTTGTTCACATAATCAAATGACTCGCAGTGGATTTCAGAGGTCCAGGTTCTGAAAGTAGCTGGGAGAAAATATTAACAAAAAAAATATTCTGATCAAATTATAAGATGGAGTCCATATTTCCAATCAATTTCTAATCAATTTTTTTAATAAAAAAAATTAAAAATCAACCACCTGCATATTTTCTTCATCCCCAGTGGAAGGGGTCTGCATATACCCCAAAGGCCACAAGTGGTTTGGAAATAGTGTTCCTTCGGTGCACGTGGAATGACTATCCCACCCTTCACTGAATGTGTACAGATTATTCTCCACCCTTTTTATGAAAACGTAGTGCACACAGAAGAGGTGAAATGTAATGATACATCCAAAAGGGAGTCTTCTTCAAGGCTGAGAAAAACCTCATAATATATCTACGTGACACTGACCCTGACATCTCTCCACAGACATTCAATTCTACAGACTGAAAAAACATTTAGGCATAACAACAATTGACAAGCTATGCCCTAATGAGAAGACAGTTTGCAGTAACATCACATTTACGAAATTGCATTAACATAAATTTTGCATTTCCCAGTCAAGTTACAAGTACATTTTTGCTCATGGCTTAATGTTATGAAGTTGAATGTATAAAAACTGTTTATGTTGTAACTCTATTGTAGAACCTATCATTTGATGATCATGGTATGTTGTTAAAGTATTATTATAGTATTATAATATTATTAATAATATGTCGAGTCTCAACTGACAAATGGGCATCATCTGGTTTAAACTTTGTCAGGAGTAAGTGGCTGAAAAGAATTTTCAAACTGTGTATAAAACTTGTGTTTTATTTGACAGTATGCAAAATATAGCAATTACTTAATTTTTGGTATGTCATACCTTTGGTTATGAATGTTTTTTCACATTCATTACTATTTAAAATTCAGGTGCACCACATCAGGTGAACATGATTAGAACATCGTTACAGAACTTTTTGGTGGAATCTTATTCAGTTGGGTTTGCTTTTGATTGTTGAAGTGAGTGGTTTCACCATGGTGAGATCCAAAGAGCTCTCTCAGGCCTTCAGAAAGAAGACTGTAGATGCATATGAGTCTGGGAAGGGATATAAAAAGATCTCAAGAGAGTTTGGAATCAGTCCAGAAAATAATTTACAGGTGGAAAACATTTAAAACCACTTCCAACATGACTAGGTCAGACCATTCTAGCAATTGCAGTCCAAGAACAGACTGCAAGACGCTGAAAGAAGTCTCCAAAAATCCTAGAATGTGCAAAATGTCCTCACCACTCCAAACTCAGCTGTCTATAATATGTAAATCAGAAAAAATATAATAATTTTTATGAAGATCTGGGAAGGTGTGGTGACGATTTACTACAAAAAGTATATGAAAGAATTAGGAATCCCAATAAGCGTTGAAGCGTACATCCAGGTGCTTAAGAAAACTCCGGAAAGCATTCCATTTAACCAGAGACGTACTCTTGTTTTAGCGAATGACTTTGAGGAAGATGTAAATTATGCAGTTAAGACGTAACAAAAACGTGCGATGGACTGCCTTAATTCACATATAGCAAAAGAAATATCTAAATGAAAAATATTAACCCATAAATAAATTATTTATCTTTATGAAAGTATTATCATAATATGTTAAGACATGAAAATGTGAATTTATCATTATGAAAAGAGCCACAGCTGCGTGGTAAAAGACCTAGACAAAGACCAGGCCTTTGGAACAAAGTGTTTGGTAGAGGTGATTCTAAAATTGAATTATTTGGACACAGTAACAGAGGACATGTTCGGCGTAAAACAAAGACAGCTTTTGAACAAAAGAACCTCATAGCAAGTGTATCGTATCAGAGGGTGCTCGAGGACAATGTGACACCATCTATCCAGAAGTTGAAGATGAAGCAGAGGTGGGCCATGCAGTTTGGCAATGACCCAAAACATTCCAGCAAATCTACCAAGGAATGGCTTAGAAGAAAGAAACTGAGAGTTCTGGAATGGTCAAGTCAAAGTCCATATCTGAATCCTATTGAGATGCTGTGGGGTGATTTGAAATGGGCTGTGCATGCAAGACACCCTTCAAACATCACACAGCTTAAAGAATTCTGCATTTAATTACATCACCTACAGCCACGGAAAAAATTGAGACCACTCTATATTTCTAAATGAATCTGCATTTTTTAATTCTGGTTTAATTGTGGTTTTGCTGGCAGAAAGATACGCTGAGCATCAGGATGCTTCCAGGTTTAAAATTTCTAAGACAGCAGTATATAAGAGTAAGGTGAAGCAGGAGACACTGGGAACAACCAGAAACCAGCCAGGTAAAGGCTGGAAGTGAGTTTCTAATGCCAGAGGTGACTGTTTACTTTACTTAAACTGACATTCAGTTTGGAGTTCAGGAGATTGTCTTGACCAGGACCACACCCCTAAATGCATTGAAGCAACTGCCATGTGATTGGTTGATTTGATAATTGCATTAATGAGAAATTGAACAGGTGTTCCTAATAATCCTTTAGATTAGTGTATATCATACATGTATATGTAACTGAATCATTTATGTAACGTAACACTTGACATGTAACAAAATATGAGGGATCGTTTGTATTACAATATCACAAAATACAGAAATACAAGACTGTTCAGACAACATGCACACCTTCCTTCCAAAACAGCACATCCTGACCTCCAGCTGACAATATATCACAATGATATGATTATGTATATAATGCATTAAAAAAAAAAAAACAAAACAAATTACGGATGCCATAGATAAGAATTTCGCAGTGGAAAAAAACATTTTATGCTTGCATCTTTTTACAATGCAAAGCATATCACAAATTCATTGCATTTACAAGGTAACCTAACACTTCAATGTATATAAAAAGCATGTTTTTGAACTGATGCAAGTGCAAGCATTCTTGACAGCTGAATCAAGAGATCAGTGAGTAATATATAATAGTAAAAATTGTGATAAGAATGAAAAAGGTTAAGATTGTCAAAAGGAAAAAAAAACACCATTGGGTAAAAGGAAAATACAAAAATCAAGAGGGAGAAATTCCCATGAAATGCTGCTTAAAATTTTATGTACAGTACATATATATTTTTAAAGGTCTTGAGATCATAATACTGTTACATATCTTCATTATGTCTGTGATGGTCCTCAATAAATTGCATCTTCTGAATCTTCTCTAAGCCAGCACTCTATACCTGTATTTCAGCACCATGAAGTTGATAAGTTTGGCTGGGAGTGATGGCCAGACAAAGGTCTCCACCATCTGGAAGCCAACACTCTTGTAAAGTTGGTGAGCATCTGTTTGGACCATGGAGGTATACAGCACCACATCTTCAACCCCTTGGTTAATCACAAAATCAAGAGCTGTCTTACACAGTGCTTTGGCCATTCCCTGTCCTCTGAATTCTTTCCTCACAGAGATTCGCTTTAGCTCCCAGCATCCAGGCTCATCTTTAGCTGGGAGTATGCCCACTGTACCTCCAATGACCCCCTGCACTTCCGCCACCCAAAAGCAGGACCTGTCTCCTTGCATGTACGACTTCCTGATGTCCTGGAGGTCTTCATTGAGACCCAGTTGGATTCCTTGGCCAAACAAGAATCGTATCCCTTCTCGGGAAGCCAGGAGTACAAGAGTTAGACCCAGGATGGATAACAGGAGTGACCCAGAGGAGGCAAGCAAGGCAATGAAGATGCTTGCCAAGGTAAGCTGAACCCAGAGCTGTTTAAGAAACTGAAGGTACACAGCATGGAGATGCTCTGCAAACCCAGTGGCATAAACTTCCCTCACTGTCTCAAAGTCCTCATCCCGATATATGCGGATTTTGTACTGGGCCATTTATTCTTTCACGGGAACCTAGAAACAGAGAAAAATAGTTTATAACTGCAGACCAAAATAGACTAATATGCATACAATTTCTCTTGATATGCTTTGGTAATATGTGGAAATGAGTTTCACTGGTGATTATGAAAGAAAAATTATTTGTAAAGAAAGAATAGAATTTTTCTTTATCCATCCATCTTCAAACCACTTATCCATTAGATCAACGGTGGGCAATCCTATCCACAAAGGGCTGGTGTGTATGCAGATTATTGCAATAACCTTTAGGTTAACTGTTCAAACCCAGGTGTGAGGACACATCCGCCAATCAGTCCTGTAATTAGTAATCTAATTAGGGAGTTGCAGTGAAAACCCACACACACAGTGGCCCTATCTGGATAAGATAGCCCACCCCCGCATTAGAGGGTAGAGTTATATTGCCCAACTTCTATGTACAGCTTTAGAATAAATCCTTCCCTGAGAAATGTAATGGCACTTATCATACAAACTGTAATAATAATCTTAGCACCAATAATTTCTCTTCTGTAACTTTAGAACTTTATATTTAATAGAAAATAAACTGTCGTAACTGAGTCTCTGCTTCCTGCTAAGGTTGTAATACTGTTACTGCACTAGAAAAAGGTTGTTTCACATCCACAATTCAACTTTACCAAAATTCAATAGGAAATGCATGAAAATAAAACATAAGATTAACAGTATGAAATAAAGACAAACAGCCCCATTGCCATCAATTTGCAGTACTTTATTCAAAATGACAGGGAAGTTAAAATTTTAACCATTCAAACAATGTCCCAGCAGAAACTGTAGTCACATGCATCTAGAAACAGATGCTGCTTCTTCACGGTGTTAGTAAATCCAACAAAGGCTCTCAGTTATGTCCCACGATGGACTGAGCACAAATGCAACTGGAGAAATGACCTGAATGCAAGAGACACTAATCAGAATGAAAAGGGAAAACAGCATAAATGAATGTAGAGGCATGCTGAAGTCAGACACCAAGCCACAAATTTTTAACCCTCTGTAAGACGGCTTCAAAAAGCTACAGCTTAGCCACCTGTAAGCTCTTGTACCGCTAATCTGTACTCATAAATGTAAAAATTGAAGATCTTGGCAAGTAGATTTTGGAATACAAAGTCCCCAGTTTTCTTGTAGCCCATATGTTCATACAACCTCTGGGCATCTGTCTGGACCACAGAAGTGTAGAGTATGACAGCCTTATAGCCCCTCTCGCGAGTGAAGTCCGCCACCACTTTGCAAAGTCCCTTAGCAATTCCCAGGCCGCGGTGGCTCCGTCGCACTGACATGCGTTTCAGCTCCATGCACTCTTCAGTCTGGGAGGTTAAGCAGGCCACCATGCCCACCACCCGGCCCTCGCTCTCCGCCACCCAAAAGCACGAGTCCTTCTTCTCCATATAGGTCTCCCGGATGCATTTGAGATCATCTTTCAGGCTGGTGTCGATGTAGCTGGTGAAGAGGTAGCTGACCAGCTGCCGAGCTCCAGCCAGAAGCAGAGTCACAGCCAACACGGGCAGGAGAAATGACTTGGAGCTGGTCAGCAGAGCGCAGAAGATGCACATGAGCACCATCTGGGTTAGGGGCTGTTTCAGCATGTGCATGAAGGAGGTGGGCACATGCTCACTCATCCCCAGCGCAAAGATCTCCTTCACCAGCTCCTCGTCTTCATCCCTGTACTTCCGCACCTTAAAGCTGGCCATGATGATGCAGAGTCCCTTCAACACACAAACAGAGAACAACCGACATTCTGGATATTTCTGTTAAAGTGAAAGGTTATTTTGCAATACCTTCTTTTCAAACCGGAAATATTTATTAAAAGAACACTTAATTTAAGGATATGTGATTTATCGATAAAATATATCAAAATTATGAACATTCATATCGCCTTGAATCTGATTATCGTGAGTATCATGGTATAGCGTAAACACTTGTTTTCTTGCGTAATGCACTATTTTCACAATCCCATTAAAGTATGAGTCTGTTGTTGATGCAATTCATCATAATACCTGTCACGTGCTCCAAAACTATTAGCAAAACAATTTCATCATTATAATCAGGAAAACTCAAAAGCACCTGTCATATTTTACTGTTTTATACAAATTCATTTTAAAATATTGTGATAACAAAATTGTGAAAATATTGTGATAACATTTTAGGGCAAATTGTCCCGCCCTAGTCAAATCCATTCTCTGGAATGAACAGTGAGGCAGTCAGAGAAAAAAAACCTAATAATGTTAGTGTTTTCTAGCGTTACACCCTACAACATTTTTTTTTATAGCATTTACTAAAATTATATATGAGCAGTCCACTGAATGTCAAATTTGATCATGTTCTAAATCCATTTAAGAGCAATTCTAAGGAAATCTTTAGTAAAAATTGAGCATTATTGATATAACAAATTATATCAGGATAATTACTGACATCGTTTGATGTGGAAAAAAATCATCCTGATAAAATATTTTGTCCAGCCAATATCTATTTCTGATCCTTTTTTTTTTTTTAAAAAAACAATATATTGTGGATGTATATACCACAGTTATCACAGGATTTGCTATATTATCCATATTACGAACTCTGACTCATTCTTCTTATGGAATCACCCTACGTATATATCTACATAAGAAATAAAACAGATTTCTCTCAAAATAATATATTTCATTATACCTGTAATTAATGATGTTTAGCATTAAAGTAATTTAATTAGGTGGAGCCTCATTGTATATATGTGCACAGTATAAGGTGGTCCTTAGCTATGAGTCAAATTTAAAAATGGCAGTTTTCCATGCAATTACCCTTTTATCTTCTGATGCATTATAGGAAAGTATTCCTGGCCATTTTTTTCTAGTTTTATTGATGTTTACAGGTTGCCAACAATATCAATGTCTAACTGTAAACTATCAAAATATACAAAACTTCAGTCAAATTTTACTAAAAACAAAATGGCTACAGCAAGAGTTTACTCGCAAATATTCAATTTTTACAAATGAGTAAAAGCAAAACAAAAAAAAACAAAAAGTCTAATCAATTGACACGACGGTCGAATATTCCAGCTGCCTAAAGCCTAGCTTCATCATCCACCATGGGTAATACTTGTTCATCTCTTGGGCCATTCATTTGATTGTTAGCAAACATGTGTTTTGCAGTTTAGCTCACTACCATATTTCTTACAGTCAATTTTTAAAAATCAAGAATCATAAAATTTGACCAAATGAAAGTGTAAATATCTGAAAATATATAAAGCTTAAATTTGACAAAAATTAAGAACAACAAAAGGTGTTGTTTTAAAAAGTCCTTATTGCATGGTTGCTACTGGATGTTTTTTAATAATGGTATTTTTGACAGCCAATTTTTAAACTTAAATGAACCAAATATTAAGAAATACAGTTATAGCAATCAAGAAAATAAAATGAGTACAGAAAAATAATCAAATGAATGATCTGAGATACTAACAAGTACAGTGGTACCTCAGTTCTCAAACTCACTAGAACTCGAATTTCTTAAAAGTCGAACCAACCAGCTCAAAAAAATTACCTAGAGCTCGATCTGAATCTCAGAAGTCAAACCGTGAACGCCAGCCTAAGATAACTTCTACGCGTGGGGAAATGAGTCACGTGGCACATCTCTCAGAGGAAACAAAGGGTAACGCTTCAGTCTCAGCCTCGCATTAGCTGTGGTAGCACCGTGCATGTTTACACTAGCTGAATACATGTATTTAGATAGTAAAAATACATTGACAATGATGGACAGTAACAGTAAATTATTATTATATAATAAAACACATTTAAAAAAGATTTCTTATTCATTATTTAAATAATAGTAATAAACCATTAATACATATAATTATAATAATATTGTTGTGCCCAGTGGGGACGGAATGGAGACAAAGGCGCAGACGTCAGGGTATCGGGGAATATGGGTTTAATTACAGGTAAGGCAAGCAAAACGCAGACGGACAATACAATGACCAGACTGGGGAAACAAACTGAAACACGGACTAAATACAGAGGACTAATGACAACCAGAACCAGTTGATCACACGGGGATTTCACATGGGGTTAACGAGGGGGCGTGGCACACGGAAGGAGCGGACGATCGGGGCAGGACACATTGTTTGGATACATTT
>JAODLC010000054.1:10467256-10477505 GCA_026781145.1 Hippopotamyrus pictus | reverse complement strand
CATTAAACTCATTTACTATATCAATTTCATTATCAATTATTATGCCCTTACTATCCTGCAAATTAGTGATTTCAGCTGTTTGTATTGTTCATGCGTGTCTTTATGTCATTATCCTTTGTCTTCAAAAGGTTCTTAGTTCTTAGTGACTAATTGCCTGGAAAAATAGAGGTTAAATAAATGACAAAAAAAAAAAATAGCCAAGTCCAAGGAAGTATTCAGACAAAATGTGCTCAAGGCTGGGACCAAAGCCATATCTTGAGAACTACAGTTCTGGTAAATAGTAAGTGCTATAACTATGTAATTTCTTACTGTGGAGTGTGTGTGTTTGTGTACCCTGATTGCGAGTGTCGTGTGAATTATTGACTTTCATGTCTCTGCTGCTGCTAGGGCTAGTGCTGAGCTTTTATTAAAGACTAAACCTCCATTTTAAAAGCTGTTGTCTCCTTTATTAAAATGACTTACACACTCACTACAATATATAAAATTTTCTGAAGCACAAAGGAAAGGATTCATTAAATTCAACCATAAAAAATTCCTTCATTAAGTTTTTCAACTGCACCTGGGTTTTTTTTTTTACAGATTATATGGTTTCCAGCATTTATGGGACAACATATATTCTAAAATGCCAAGATTCTGAGTCATGACAATCCTTGTATAAATGATCAAACTGTAAACAAGCAGCAGCATATCTATCCATGACACCACTAAAGCTATTCTTGATTTATTTGTGCACAAATTATGCACTAATTTATATACACAACAGCTTCTGCTAAGAGATGGGTAGACTTTGCTTCTCATTATTGAATGAGTAGTTTAATTTGAGAAGTGCAAGCCTACAGTCCTGTATTTAGTCATTCAGTTACCCCCAGTTTTGAATCTGGTGTTACACAGTGACAGGCAGGCCTTCTAAGCCAAACCACAGTATTACACAGTGTCAGGCAGGCCTACCAAATGAAGCCACAGTGTTACCATGTCAGTCAAGCCAACCAAGTCAAACCACAGTGTTACCATGTCAGACAGGCCTACTAAGCCAAACCAGCGTTATGTAGTGTCAGGCAGGCCTACCAAGCCAAACCGCAATCACATTAGTGCTGCACTGTCCTGGATTTTTGTTGCTGGGCTCTTCGGTGGTTGATGGCCTTGGTGCTCACACGCAGCTTGCGCAGACGTAGGGTGCGCAGCCGCAGCTGCAAGTCTTTAGGCACCTTTTTATCCTTAGCTAGGATCTCGCGCAGCTTTTGTCGAGGCGTCTTAATCAGCCAGAAGTCATAGATGGTAGGACGAGGCTCATTTCCCACATAACACCTGCGCACAGAAGGGAAATAGCCCACTGCGTGCACCGTCACCTTGTACTGCCCAGGATTTAGCAGACGCCAGTAGTCTCCATCTAAGGCTGGGGAGAGAGGCGGCTCAGCGATATGAGAAATCCCATTGCGAAAAATACATCCACATTATCAAAGGGTTTTAAGGTACAAGTAAGGCTGCTAAACCTGATCTTATATCATGGTCCAGGTCTTCCACTTTGATTACAGCATCTGCTATTCCAGCACCTGTATTCTTATCTCTCACCACACCTTTAATTCCCCGGTGAACCTTTAAAGACAAAAGAAAGGACAGAAAATATTCATGATAAAGTTAATTATTTAAGGCGGCCTGCTTAAGGGTCAGGAATGAAATTGCAGCACTTGGAAAAGCAGTGTTAAAGCAGGACAGCACAGTAAATGGGGGTCACCTGCTCCATGTAGAGTAACAGGGATTCCTTGTTGTTCTCCCATTCATGAGGAAGCTCACTGGCGTGGGGGAACTTGTCACAGGACAGCTCTACTGTCACCTCGAAGCAGTTGGTGTGCAGGTAGCTGAAGTCATTCATACCTGTAACACAGGCACAGAAAAACTCAACAGCATTTAACAGCCGTAATATTGACAAGGCTGAGTCTATGCATTTTTATTAAACTGGAGTTACATTCGGACAGCAAACCCACTGCCAGGTAAAGTGTGCCAGTCTGCGCCGTTGATGATGTTGGCGTGCTGCTGGAAATCCTCATAGTGGCAGATGCGGCGCTCAGGATTGGCCATTGCCCGGTTGGTGCTGGCGTAGACTGAGGCCAGCCAGCGGAAGAAGCCATCATCGGCCGTGGGCGTGTTCTCCTGGGGGATCCAGTGCCGGGTGCAGTCAAAGGGGTAGGTGACTACCATCTCACCCCCATGCAGGTTGGCGCTTAGCACGAAGGGGATATCCTGCATCCAGCTGATGACTGCACGGGTCTCTGGCGCAACCTAAGTCCAGAAGCAAATCTGTATGAAAAGCAGACTCCGTTTCCTGTCTGTTTTGTGTCTTTAATTGTCTGTCACCAGTTGTTTCTTTTTGGGGAGCTGAGTTTCCTCGTGTTTGGCTGAATGTAGCAGCATTAAATGTGTACAGTCTGGTGCCCACTAGTGGTTGTTTGTTAATAAGCACCATACAGGAGAGCTTGTGTCGCCCTGTGTATAGCACAGTATAGCAAGCAGATAGTCTCAATTCACACATTCCCTCACTATGTAACCGATAGTGACAATCAGAGGATAAATGGGCTGTTTCCTGCTTTCGCTATGTCTTTGATATGCTCTGAAACAGAACCTAATCTATACTCAGAAATTCACTTTATTTAATCAGCAGATTCCTTTTGACAAGTGTAGAAGTTTATCTTAAGACAATACTGTGTTTATAAAATATACATCAGTAATATACTGATGTATATTACTAACAAAATCCCTCCATGCATAATTGTTTATTCAGTGCAGGGTCACAATGACTAGGAACATTTATTGGCAAGTGTTAACCCTTGCAAACAAGTAAAAAACCAAGGAGTCGTCTTTGAGTCAGACCTCAGTTTTGTGTCTCACGTTAGAAGCATAGCTAAGAGTGTATTCTGTCACCTTAAGAACATTGCCAGAGTGTGTCCGTTTCTCTCTCAAGCCAACACAGAGACACTAGTAAATGCTTTTATTACCTGCAGGAATGACTACTATAAATTTCTTAGATCCATGATAACGTTTCCTCAGTTCCTGTTTCTATTCAGGTCTCAGGTCTATTCTTTTATTATTTACTTATCTATCTGTTTATTTGTTTGTTTACTTATTTAATTATAACCGTCTTTCTTGTCTTTTGTCCCTTTATTTTACACAGTTTGGGTGAGGATGGCAGTAGGGGTGGGTTGATATTTATTGTTTATTATAAAGCACTTTGTGTTGCATTGTGTTCGTACAAAAAGTGCTATAGGAATAAAGTCTGATTGATTGACTGATTGATTGACTATATAATGAGCGGTGCAGTCTCTGCTACTTTTCCTTACAAAAGCATCTTCTGACGTGTAGTACTCAGGAATGGGGATGTAGTGGTTGCTGACTTTTGACTTGTCCTTCTCCTTCTCCTGGGCGTCCCACATGATGTTATTTAGGTCTGCGAAGTTGTGGTTCATGTCGATGCCCTCATAACTGTACCGGCCCAGGGCCCAGCCGGAGAGCTCCGACCCCTGAAGGGGGGACGCCACCATTTTTATTTCACAAAAAAAGATGACACAGCCTTTTATAACTTGACCATTTGCATTCTATGATCTTAACTGAAACATAGGCAAACTTAGCACTTTTTCCCCAAGCTGGTACAAGACTCACAATTCCTCTCCTTAATAACAAGTAAGTAAAATGCATAATTCTAGTCCTAAACAAAATAGGTGAAATCATTTTGCTTAAGTAATATTTCCCCCATTTTGAGCAAAATTACTTGCCATATTTTTTTAAAACAAGTAAAAACATAATAAAGCTTGAAACAAGTAAAACGCTCTGACATAAAACTACCTGGTAAGATAAATACCCTGTTAGACAAAAAATGAGTATATAAGCCTCGATTTAAGACATTTCATCTCAGATTTCACTTTCTGCAGTGTAATAGCATGCCGGCTGTTACAGTGTTTCCCTGCTTTCTACCTTGCTATATGCTTCCTCGTGACCATCGGGATTCATAGACGGCAGCAGGTGGATGCGTGTCTCCTTCACTAAGCGCACGACACGTTCCCTGCCGCTTTTATATTCCCTGCAGAGGTACTGCATCAGATTGAGGAGGAGCTCTCGGCCGAGGGCCTCATTCCCATGCATCCCGGCCACGTAGCGGAACTCTGGTTCACCTACAGGAGACACGGGGCAGGTACATCACTCGGCAACCAAGGCGTCGAGAGGATCACACCCAGAATGTCCCCCAGTGTACCCGCACTCTTATCTTCCACGTTTTTTGATGCAGATATGCTCTTGGATTCCTGGATTTACATTTTTAAATTGTACGGTATCTCCAGCAGCATACGTGCCTTCTGATAGTTATCAGGACTTAAGTGCATTCAATTAAAAAGCTGAGTTTATAAAAACTTTAATGTGGTATTTTTTTTTTTTGTTGTCAACCAAACTTACATTTTACCTTAATGCAGTCATAAGTCCGGGCGGCAATACTAATGCATTTAAAGTTTCCTTCTGCTCTAAATTATGCTGACAGAAGTCTAGTGAGGAAATAGCAAAATGCTGAGTAATTTTTGATAGTAAGTTCATTTGAAAAAAAGAATGAATTATCTGCCAATTCCAAAGGTTTCCATTTTGCTGGAACTTTCTTTTCTACTGGCTTTGTCAATATGAATAAGTGGGTAAGCCTGCATCAAATTTACAACAGAACGAATAAAAGTGAACAGAATGAAAACCAGTATCACCCCAGGGACTCAGAGAGTCATCTCCTTTTTCTGAGGACTGCTCCTGTGTTTTAAAAGCATGTTAGTAACCTACTTACAAGCAAGAAAAAGTAAGTTTATGATCGTTTCGCTTTTGTTCTTGATAGATAGTGTGGTAGAAAAATTATAAATCAGCCTCTCTGATAACACAGAGAGTCACTTAGAATAAAAGTCTGGACCTCTTAGTTTGGTGAGTAAAGAAAATCTCTTTCTCCCATCACACTCTGGCACTCGGTACCAAGTCACCCCCAGCACACAGAGCAACCAGTAGATACATAACTCCCAATTCCCAATAAGGACTTCTAAATCCTGATTGGTCACAAAAAACCAACAAACCCAGCTCAAATATATACCAAACTCAATTTTCCTGCTCCATTGGTTCACCTTGGTAGCAAGATAAAATCCGCCCATCTTGCTCAATTTACTGGAGTCAGCCTCGGCTTCTAGACTCTACTTGAGATATGTATATAGATATTAATTATATGACATTAAATCACTGTTAATGTTTGGGTGTTCAATTGATTAATGATTAACACATTGACGTATCGTCACTGAATCACTTTACTGATGCCAAGTGAAGTTTAGGCATCCAGTAGCTAGCACATTCCAAAGGACCTCTTTGATGAAAAGACTCATAAGAAAAACAACAGAAACAATAATAATAATAATAAGGATAAAATAATAAGAATCCTAATCACCAAGGTGTCACTATAAATGCAGTATCTGCCGGTTCCATTTTTAGGATGATAAAAAGCATCAGAAACTTGAATCTAATGCTGAATCTAAGGGGATGTTGACTCCAAACTACGATAACTGCCAAACTAAAATTCAGCAGACAATACCAAGGCTACATATTTCAATGAGGCCCTTCTTGGAATTTTGTTATTCAGACCTTGTGCAATTTGATAAGCCCCTGGAATGGAGCCCAATTCTGTCCAGTGGTATTATTTAAAATCACTGGAATGGAGCCCATTTCTGTCCAGTGGTATTATTTAAAATCACGCATGACTCATTCCACTGGCCAAGCCTGAAATCTTCTAGTAACTAACCAGCGCACATTTAGCACTCACCTAACTCATGCTGGCCAGGATTATCTGAGATCTCCATGACGTACAGCTTGAGGCCTGTATAGCTTTTGCCGATACTGTAGATGCGCGTAATGTCAGGGCACTCCTCAGTCACCGCCTTCATGAACTGTGGAGGAGAGCCGTTCATATTTCAGCCAATGCACTGGGGGGGGGGGGGGGGGTAGACTCTCAGTATAGATGGACATGATTCGGTCACTATTCAATTACAGTAACCACATTCACAAATGTGAGATGTCAAACATAAGCAGATACAAATGGCTTATACAGAAATCCCCAGGGTTAACATCTGACGTACGAACAACTTGTACTTATGAAATCTCTGCCAAAAAGCATTTTATAAACTTTGAGTCAGATAAAATGGATGGTAATAACGAACGCACACACTACTTGGTGATGCTCATTAAAGCATTGCGGTTCGTCAGCTCAAGGTACAGTACCATATATAGTTACTTTTATTATTGCTGTATAATTATTATATGCTATATTATTCTGTTAGATGTTTTAGTGTATTTGGAAGTGTTTTATATGCATAAAAAAGTTAAATATATACTATATGCCAAGATAAACATTTTACTAACTGACACTAAATAAGAACCATATTTACCTGACCCGACTTACCTAGAAATTCGACTTTAAGACAGACTTAGGGAATGGATTTCATTTATAACCTGGGGATTACTTGTTTACTATAAACACACAATGAGAAATTCAATATATGATTTTAGGCTCTGTTCTCACCTTCCTCATTTCCTTGTAGTTGTGATGTCTGAAATCCAGATCGTCCACCGATCCAGATTCCTCTTCCCGTAAGTTGGGCTCTATAGGTATTTAGTATAAATATTTACCCATAAACATATACAAATTTATACCACTCTCCTCAACGATATTTGAAAGAATTTGTATGAAGCTATTTGTAATCATGGAGCATCTGTTTTGTTGAATTTTTATTCAATAAAAAAGGAAGGACTTTTTTTTTTTCTCATTTGTAGCTGGTGGAACAAGTTGGATAAATAACAGGACACTGTCAGAAAAAAGTACCAATTTGCACATTTGAGGGTACAGACACTCCTCACTTAACAAGAAACTTCGAAACCGTCGATAGGCGAGGAAACGCGTATACTGTACTGGTATGTTCAGTATATTTATAAATAATTATACAGTAGTTTACTGTTTACTGTAATAAACAGTGTGGTGTTCCTGCTACATGTTTCCTCTGTATGTGACAGGTGAAAATTCGGAGTGAAACTGTAATATACAAAACACAGAAAAGACTTAGGAGATCTCTTATTTAGCAAAGCAAAGCCACACCAAGCTGGTCGATAAATGCTAATGCTAATCATCTATGGAATTACAAATAAATGATTCGCTAACATATATAGCATGTATCGCAAATTAGCATCACTGCAATACAGTGAATCACTGATAGCATCCTTTTACACATTACTGAACTAAAACAGATCATAGGAAATAGGTCACTTGTACATAATAACGAAGATATGAAACAAGTAAAAAATAGTCATTGCTTTTCAAAAAAACTATAAGACACAAGAAACCTTTAACTTTGTTACGTCAGAGCTTGATACGCTCCTGGAAGTTCTCTGTCCCACAATACAAAGCATATGCATCAAACTAAAGGCAAAGGATAGAATAGAATAGAAACACCACGTACAGCATACAATACCGACTGGTCCAACAGCTGGTCGTAAATCCGGGCGGTTGGTAAACAGGTAGGTCGTTAAGTGAGAAGTATCTGTATAATAAGTTGTCACTGGGGCTGTACCTCCAAGGGTCTGCCAATTGTACCTTAGATGTAGGTAAATGTATCTTTTAGTCTAAGGTACAGAAATGGACTCCGAGGAACATTTTTGTACCATTGCAGGTACATTAACGTTGTTTGTACCTTGGGGCATAAAACTGTACCAGGCCTGTACCCTTTTTTGTGAGAGTGTTTAGTGGACAGTCTGACAGTAGCATACATACTCTTGCATATAAGGTGTATAAATGGCACACTGGCAGACAGGGCCGGTACCTGGCAGAGGGCAGCCCAGTACCTCAGCCCGCAGGCATATGGTGCCATTGATGAACCAGCTTTGGGGGTTGATGCGGAGATAGCGGGCTGCCGTGGGCACAGGGAGCAGGGCCAGCACGGGCGTCTCCGAATCCTGGTTACCTTCAAAGACCTGCAAAAGATCAGTCTTATGCTCAAAAGACACGAAGAAAGCTCATATCACCAATATTCTACCTCCAAAATTTCAGTATTTTATTGACTTAGATTATAAATGTTACCTAAAACCTGCTTACCTTTATTACAACGCAAGTCTAATTTAATAACCTGTTGGTGCCTGCTACCTTAAACTGCAAGTCTAAAAAGGAGAGAGAGCTAAGATCCAGGAACCAGGGAACTCTACTAACTGAGCAGCTGTTTTTTGTTTGGACAATCTATAGTAGTGCCTGCAATTACCAGATTTACCCCAGATATACGTTTCTCTCTTATTTTCAGGTATCAAGATTTATTGTCACACGTGTTCCTAGAAACACAGAGAAGTTCTTATGCCACAGTTGCAGGGAAGGGGACAGGTGCATGGGGGACAACAGGACAACTGTAGTGTAACACAGGACAGACAATAGTGCAATAAAGGACAAGACAGCACAGACAGCAGTGCAAGACAGGACAAGACAGCAGTGCAAGACAGGACAGACAGCAGTGCAAGACAGGACAGACAGCAGTGCAATACAGGACAAGACAGGACAGACAGCAGTGCAAGACAGGACAGACAGCAGTGCAATACAGGACAAGACAGGACAGACAGCAGTTGCAGACAGGACAGACAGCAGTTCAAGACAAGACAGACAGCAGTGAAATATAGGACAGACAGCAGTATAACATAAGAACTACCAATATGCAATAAATAGGGGGTGAAACAAGAAAGGATCTTGAAGTTTATAGGAAAATCTTATATACCAAGATAAAATCATAAATAACGAGCATGTGACAGGGAAATGACGACAAGAAATGACAGATAATACATCAGATTAGCGACTTAGACCTGAGGGCTCCTGATAAATCAGAGGAACTCACAGCCTCGCCTGTCCCATTCATGCAGGGCGTCCACCGGAGGGAGTCATTGCTCAGCTGCACTTTATATGTGCGAACCCAGTCCTGGCTGCATGGAGCAAGGAGAAGCGGCCATTAATGCTGCAATCTGGGTGTTATATCAGGGGGCAATGTGGCAGGACTCTTGAAGAGACTGACTACAAATCAAGGTAATAATCAAACAATTAATCAAATAACTGTTTTTGGTGTTTTTATGCCTTAAGGCAGGGTTCCCCAATTCCAGTCCTGGAGGGCCAGAATCCAACACAACTTGCCGATTTCCCTGCATCTCTAACTCAGCTAATTACCGGGTTTAGCAGGTGTGACTGAGCAGAGAAATCTGCAAACTTTGTTGGATTCTGGCTTAATTAATGTGCTTATATACCACAATACATGCATTAGGTGCTAAGCTCCAGGCTGGACAATGATTCATGTTTGCTGACCTCCATATGGAATTCCTGCCCTGCAGGATCACCCCAGTAAAGAGGGTGGGCCGCCGCGCGTCCAGCTCCAGCCACTGGTTCTGGTCCTCATACTGGGCACACCAGGCACCGTCGTGCAGGTCCCCATCCTCAAGGCCAGACTGCACACCCACAGTAGGACAGCGTTACAGATCCACCTCACTACTTCAGCTCTAACTGCACTGAAAGTTCACAACACATTGTCTGCAAATGAACTGAAAAGGCACACATTAAGATGCTGTATAAAGTAAGATACAGTATGCTATTAACCAATATGACCTATACATATCTGAGTGGTGTATTCTGTATAAGGGAGCCCCTGGTTTAAATAAAATAATCTGTAATATGGTGTGACGTGACAGTCAACAATACTCCAGAGGTAACCTGGATGTTCAGTCGACCTCGGTGTGGACCAAGCCCAATTCGCTGAAAGGAGGAGGCCTGGAGCTGGCTGTCATCCACCCGAAGAGACTCCAAACCCAGGGGGGGACAATCTGGAATAGAATAGAATAGAATAGATTAATTGGCATTCTCTACATACAACAAACTCTGTCTTTTCCACCAATGCCTCATATTAAAAATGAATGAGCATAATGATAGATGAAGTGTGAACTGCAGTAGTACAATCCTGTATTCAATTTAGCAACATTGTAACCGTGACAGTATAAGATATAAAATTAGTAGCATTGTAAAAATGCAGCAGTGTATTCAATAATACTGTGCAGTGAATCCACAACCATCCAGTGAGGGCCCGTGGTGTTTTACAGCCAGGAGGACCACTAGAGATTTAATGAAACGGGGGCTAAACCTTTGCTTGGGGGTGGGGGGGGGGGGGGCCTGATTTTAAACTAATAAGTATGA
>JAODLC010000054.1:10435329-10455146 GCA_026781145.1 Hippopotamyrus pictus | reverse complement strand
TATTAGTTAAGTTCTCCCCAAGCGAGCTTGATGGGCCGAACGGCCTCCTCTCGTTTGTATAGTTCTTATGTTCTTATGTAAATACAATGTTTTTTATTTCTTTCAGAAAACGTTAAAACTTTAGGCAAGGCCAAATCCCATGAATCACATTTTGCTTGATAAGGGAGGGTTTGATAAAGATATGTGGAAGCATCCTCATTGGTTAATGTACTGTGGTACAGTTTCCTGGCCAGTGTGAGGGAAGTATTGCTCAGTGCAGCCATTGGGCAACAAGGTATTCTTCACCACCATGGTGCTAGAAGTGTCAAAAACATTAGAGAACATTTTTGGTGCATTTTGAAACTGTTTAAAGGGCAATGCATCTTTCTACTGAGATGCTCAAATTCAGGGCTGGTTTCATAGAAACCATTTTTAATCCATGCCACTCCTTCCATATTCCCCAGTCTTGACTCTGATAAAAAAAAAAAGAAAAATGCTTTTTCCGCATGATGATGGAAGGTTTATAATCACAAACCCCATAATAGTGTCTCCCTGCTATAAGCCACAGAGGAGGTATATGGAGCTATTTCTCCAGCCACCTGCCTAGCCTGAATTCATCAATGCCAAGGGACATAATTCACTGATACCAGGCTGGGGACAGCATCTGTGATGGTGATGAAATTCTCCAGCATGTTTATGATACAACAGGACAATGCTGGATTTACTGTATCAATGGATGCAAGTTTATACAGGTTTCATTTAGATTTTTCATGTAAATAACGATCAAAGTCTAAGAACTCTTGGTGTCCGCTATTGTTACTTATAACTTTACACGAACAGCACAATGACCTACACATAAAAATGACAAAACAGTGGGAGGAGTGTCTAATTTATTCAAGTGTGTGTAAAATGTAGCAGTTTTAGAAAACACAACTGGGAAAACCAAGTGTAAATTAAACCTGTTAAACCATCTCTTCCTGCCCGTCCTCCTTAAACACACCCTACTCTTCAGTGGGGGCATCCTGATACTGCTGGTACTCAGATACCCAGTCATTGGTTGTTGCTCTCTACCTCAGTGTGCCAGAGCCAATCCTGCTGCTTAAAATATGGTACTGAAACATGGGGGGGGATGTCACACACATCTTGACGTTGTTGGGTATCCATTCGACAAAATATCTTCTGTTGTTGTCCTATACATTCTACATCTGCTCATCCACTTCCTTCATGAACATACGTCCATGGAACACTGCAACTACTGTAAGGTAGTGACCATGACGTGGATCGCAGGCCGCCATCGTGTTCTTGGAGTCAAACATCTGCTGCGTGAGTTCTGGAACAGTGAGGGCACGATAGTGCAGGCTGCCCATGCTGGTGAGAGGGGGCAAAGCCGGAAATGAAGAGTAGGTGAGGAAAGGGGACCATATGGACAGCAAGCTTGTAGGGGTTTGCGTTGAGCAGGCCAGGGAAAAGCAGAGAGGTGATGACACCACTTTTGGTGGCAGACACCAGGTGACTGAGGTCCCCATAGGTGGGCGTGGTCAGCCTGAGTGCGCAGAAGTAAATGTCACACAGAGCCTCGTCATCAATGCAGAACATCTCATCTGTGTTCCCTACCAGCTGGTGCACAGGGATCGAGGCATTGTAAAGTTTCACTCTGGGAGAGGGCACCACGCTGAAGGTCTTCAAGATATGGTCAAGGTACTCTTCATGGATCACCTTCACAGACTGTCAACAGGTACCTTTGTTAATAAAACAACTTCACTGTTGTGCATTATGGAAAATCCCCATAAAGGCCAACAGCTTCCGCAGGACAAAAGCCATGTGAAATAAAAGCCACCATAGCCCTTAGCACTTCCAGAAATCTGCTCAGTGTATTTTGCTTTCAGTATAACCAGACAAGACCCACCAGCACTCATCACATATAAATAGTTCGAGTGCATCTATGTGCCTCCTGATTTGTCGGCTTCCCGCTGATTCACTCGGTGAACTCGGGAGTCATGTGCAGCATGAGCAGGTCACTGCCACGACGCACCACCATGTTGATGCTGTCACTAGTGCGCACGGCGTTGTAGATCTCCTCGGAGGTCTTCACAGCTGTCCCGTTGATTTCCACCACAATGTCACCTGGCTTCATCCCTGCCCTGGGGTGCAAATAGGCAAGAGACGAATACCAGCATTTATGTGGTTGCGGCAAGTGTCATACAAACTTTCACTCTACTTTTCTCACTGCCGGCACAGACGACAAAAGACAAAACTATATTGGGGCATGGATTGAATTTTCCAGGTATGTGGAAGGTTTGGACAAGACAACCCGTCCCACTTTCACTGACGTTATGCTTCCAAATTCTGAGACCAGCTTCTCAGTGGTACTTTCTCAGGGTCAGTTTTTCTGGCCCAGGGTGAACTTTTTGCGGCGGCAACACATGGAACTAGTTCTTGATTGGGAAAATGTCTGGCACCGGTTCTAGCACCCTGTTCATGGAAACAAGGCATATGATAAAAATAAACTACTCTATTACCAAATCTATTTCTATATTCTGGTTCGATTTTTCATCTGGCATATTATGAACAAGCCAGAACACCCGCAACTGAGCTGTTTCATAACATCTTGTATTAAATTTATGTAAGGATGCTTCAATTGCCTCATGGTTAGAATGCAAGCTACATTTAAAAATGAAAGACTTTCCTATTCAGGCTTCAGATGCTTGCTTTTAGTGGTTTAAGGCTCAGCAGACACCCTGGTGAGCAGTGATAGGCTCTACACTTAATGGTTGCCAGAGTCCTTGGAGGTAGCTTGGTGAAGTACTCACCGATTGGCTGGAGAGCCGATGATGACACGGTGTATGAGGATTCCATGGGCCACGTCTGGAAATGAGGGGTCCCGCATCTTCAGCTCTTCAATTATACTGGGGGGGGTGGGGGGTGGTGGTGGATTAGTACGCCGTGTCCCACACAGGCAGTCTGACTTACACACAACTGATACTGACGAACGGACTGCCATAAAGTCTAAAATACATGCACGGCTCCAGTGTGTGACCATCTAGGTCACATTTTGCAAGTTTTTTTGGTGCGACTACATTTTATAAGTAGGTGCAGCAGTGTGAATTGTAAACATGCCCCCCCCCCCCCCCCCCATTTTTTTATTTTATTTTTTTTAAACCGTTGTCATACATCACATGAAACACCCGGGGAAAGCAAGAGTTTGTGTGTGTGTGTGTGTGTGTGTGTGTGTGTGTGTGTGTGTGTGTGTGTGTGTGTGTGTGAGAGTGTGAGAGAGAGAGAGAGAGAGAGAGAGAGAGAGAGAGAGAGACCAGAAACACTAGCGCTAACCTGGAAATTAAGTGGAAGTGCATGGAAAAGTAGCAGCAGAGCAAAAGTTGAGGAGATGGAATTTTTTATACATTAATGAATACCCTTTTCCTTGCGTCGCCGTATTTCTGCATCAGAAAATTCTATCGATAACAGATATACATTCCTCTAATATTACCAGCGGTAACTAGTAGAGTAACGTTACACTTTTTTATTATGTGGACAATAAAAGATCGATCTGCTGGCCAGATAAATTTAACAAATTATAAATGTCGTGGGTTATATAAATAAAAGTTTGTGTCTCGATACGTTCGTGATTGATTCCCCCAGTAACTAACAAATTACTAACAAAATGACTTGATCATCCTCCATCACTGAGTTAGCAATGTAGTTTCCTATGAAATTATGTGCGAAGTTTAACCTACGAGCTTTTTGTATCTCCCATGTTTGTTTAGCATAAGGTCCCATTTTTTATGTGGTGGGAAAGCTACATGAAAATGGTCAGGAGCTACAAAAGTTCCTGGTCCAGATGGAACTAAGGAACTAAGTTCCTGAATTTCCGTGGGAAAGTGCCCCATGACACACTCAAAGCACAAGAGCAGCATGAAGCATAATCTATGCAGGGACAGATGCACTGAAGGAATAGCAGCTGACCACATACCTTCGTACATTTATCATTTGGTGTTTATGTATTAAAACTTGGCTGATTTCTCTTAAGCACTACTTCACTGTGTGACTTTTTCCTTTAAAATAAAACATCACATTGTTATTTCTGTAGATTATATATCTCCAAAGCATTTATAAGTAATACAGGAGCTGGTTCTCCTAAAATGTTCAGAAATGAGCACTGGTGCTTCTAGTGGAAACCGTTAGTCTGGAGCCCGGCACTACTTTGTGACGTTTGTGAAAACACTGCACGGCTTCAGCAGTTTGTGGGCTAGAGGTACAGTACAAGTATAGGACTGTGAGATATGACCAAAATCTCATACCCCAATACAGTATACACATCACGACTATACCTCAGTATTTGTGGATTTTTTTTTTCTACACATCAGCTGCTGTACGAATTGGACAGAAATCCGCAAATAAAAAGGTCACAAATGTCGGCTGATCCACAAATAGACAAGTGATACACAAATGCACAAAACAGCACAAACTGCTCTGCGTTTTTGTGGATATGATTTTATATAATACAAATAAAAGTACATATTTGTGGATAGTGATATTTGGATTTTTTTTTTCTACAGACCAGCCTCGGTATGAATGGGACAAAAAAAAAATGCATATAAATAGGAGGGAAGTTGCAAATGTAATGTGATCTACAAATAGGCAGAACGTGATATGCAATTATTCAAAACTTGTGTACAAATTGCTCCATAATTTACACATCACAAATAAAAATGCATAGTTGTTGATAGTGACGCATGTGTCTCTTTGACTACAGATCAGCTACGATACACGAGAGATCCAGATGGGAAAATATGTTTAAAATAGTTTTATGTTTCCTCTATAGTTCTGCATTTCCTCACGATACTTTTTCGTTACTAATAACTGTACTGTGCCCATTTAAAGTACAAAAGATAGAATCAATGAACTAAAGTATAAACCTAAATGATACAGACATGTACAGTTAAGTGTTCCTTAAGCATTAAACTATGCGGGCCAATGCACACCATGCAACTTTCATATATGTATTTATTAATAATTGCACTGTGTCTATTCACAGCCAGTAACTGTAAGCAAAACAGCTGGGCTGTTGAGGGCGAAGTGCACACACAAACATTAAAATATTAAAATTTGCGGTAAAGAAATCTGAAAAACCACGGGGCATCACACTTTGCTTTTGTTGAAAGGTATTACATCCGGAAAACAATGTAAAAGTTAACTTTACCGTAGTCTCAGTTAAGGTTTAAACCCGAAACAATAGTTTTGTGATCCCATTCAATTTGCTGCAATGTGACAGCGTGGATTAACTTAAATACATACATTTGCAGTTAAGTGTGCTTTACGCATTAGGACTATGGGGGACAATGCACAGCATGTAACCTTAATATTTGCTTTTATGTGTATTTATAAACAACTGCACTATGTCCCAGTGGCTTTAAGCAAGACAGCTGGACTACTGAACGTGAAGTGCACACAAACATTGAAATAGTCAAAAAAAAAAAAAACACAACTTAAGTGAATCAGAGGGCCTAATCCAGGGGTGGGCAATCTTATCCAGAAAGCGGCACTGTATGTACAGGTTTTCGCTGCAAACTCCCTAATTAGATTACTAAGCACAGGACTGATTGGCTAAGGAGTCCTCATTCCCTGGGACTGAACAGCTGCCCTAAAGGTTATCCCAAAGACCTGCATACACAGCAGCCCTTTGTGGATTAGATTGCCCTCCCCTGACCTAAACTAAATGGTTGTGTGAGTGTGCACCCCACGATGGGCAGCCTCCCAGTATTCAATAAATATTATACATTTATCAGTAGGATTGATTATAAATATACTAGATTGTGACACTCCTAGTCCTCCGCCCCTAATGATTTTCTCAAAGAATTATACTCAAAACTAGGGATCACCAATTTTATTGGCCAATAACACTGAAGTTCCACGACTCTGATGTCTCTCTGAACATCATAAATCATACTCAATCAAGGATTACCAGGTGTTGTGGTTCTATGCAGGGTTATACTATGGCAGAATGCTGCCCTGCAATAAGTAATTACATGCTGTAAAGAGGAAGGGAATTTCATTTTGATGTTAGTTTTATTTACAGTGGCTATAGAGACAAACCCTACATCCAACGAATTGTACAAATCCCTTTTGTTGTAGGAAAGGTTGAAAGAAGCAACTCAAAAACATGTACATAGGACATAGATGGCTTTTGTCTTTCACTATCATCTGAAGCATCCAAGCCTATTCTCAACCCAAATAACTACTGTGGTCCTTGTGATAAGACAGATAGATGATTTAATATCATTGTAAGTACAAAGATTTAGTTTGGAACATGCCAGCAGATGCACAGTATATTTACAATTAAATAGATTCGAGGCATAAATAGAATGGGAGTGTATGTACAGTCACTCTATATGTACAAGATGTATATACACAATAAGATGCTTGCAAATTCGCAGAGGTAGAGCGATAAGTGTATGGACACAACGCGTGATGTCGATATTAACGTCATATGTTGCAAGTATTTCTCCTGTTTGAGATCATCTGTCAGCAAAGCATTCGCTAAAACTATTCATGTCTTTAATTTTTGGCCATATAAAATCATACATATTATATTGTCATTGCCATTTTTAGCTTCTTAAAATCTGCATTGGTATCAGAGACAAAACCATCATATCAGTCAAGCCCTCCGGAAATTCTTACCTTGGTGTAAGGGTTAGCATCATCACCCCAATATACCGCCGCTTGGATCCCGAATCCCCAAACCAAGACTCTGGAGGACAGCAGAAGAATGCATTCATTACTTTTGTCACGTGGTAAACAAACAGGGGACATTTCGCCAAGTAAAATTATACTAGTTTACACCGAAAAACATTAAAATTCCTTTGCCAGGGAAGTATGCCAAAGCCTAGTTCATATTTCACTTTTCCGCATACACTTTCGAGCCATGCACAGCTGTGCGCGTGGAATCTTGTGTTCATACTACATTTTGACAGGGATGCAGAAGGGAGATCAGAGATAAGAGGTCATGTTAACTGAATATTTTCCATCACTGAGAATTTTTTAAAATGCCACAAAAAGTCACCCATCATTTTTACAGATAAGAGGGTGGTCTACCGTAACGAATTCACACCCCTGTTCAGCTGGTGGTAAGTATGCATATTAATTAGCTATTGTCTAGTCTCGTCCTTGATCTCACGTGCATGACCACACTGCCTTATAGTGATAAACCTGCTGACTGGTTGACCACAAACACTAGCACCAACTTGGAAGTCACACATTAATGCTTAGAACTATGCTGGAAAAGCACCTATACTGATAACATTTTTCAACCAGCGGCAGCTAATGTCACGGGGCACAGTATGTCCTCACTGTCACTGCGGGGGGAATTCATCTGCTTTGTGTGATGTTGACATAAGAAGTGACTGCATGGTCACTGTCTTCATCTTCTCTCACCAAAAAATTCCAAAAAATGAAAATGAACGAATAAAAAATTAATGCTATTAAATATGCATCAACATAAAATATGAAATGGGCGGGCAGTAATATATGATGACAATTTTTACGACCCTGTCGATGAAAAAAAAAAAAGATCATCTTAATGCAACTTCTGGCGCAGGTGTATTGCAAACAAACACAAATACAAGCAATGTAGTGTCGTGGGTACACTTTATATGGACAGTTTTAAAGTTGTTAGTCTAGGACCGTATTAAGGTAATACTGCAGCATTCCGAAATCCATATGAGAATTAGCTGGGACCCCTAACCTGGCAAATTTTAGTGCCAAGATTTCAAAATTTTGGAATCGTGCTGCTTTTGAAAACACAGCATAACGTGACTTAACGTCTGTACAGTATGAAAAATTAGACCTCCCTATACAGCTGTTCACCACAACCACTATAACAATAAATATCCTTCCTCTCTTGGCTGATCTTTGCTTTGTGAAAATAGGTGCTGCCACCTACTGGAAAGTCCACGTCAATTATCTTCCACGACACCCGTATTCTCCGCTGGACAAAAAAGTCTGGGCTACATGCACACTGTCTGTAGCCATCTGATGCCAAATGTCATGTTACCTCACCCTGCGCGTGACCGAAAGCACACAAAGAAAAGTGAAGTATGAATTGGCCTTTAGTCAGCAGTCAGAAGGTCAAGTCATTCAAAGTGCAACTTCCTGGTGGGAATTTCAAGGGCCGTGACCAAAACTAGAGGCAAAAATAAAGAATCACTGGCAATTTTTAGATGAACTAGATCAGGCTACTAATTAGTTTTCATTTTAATTAATACAAGGCTGCAACTATTGATCTAAAGCAACTATTGACCATGCATGCTTCTAATGTGGAGGGACAAGGGGGGTTGGATGACCAAATATAACCATTTATTCCAATTTTTTTTTTATTAAAATAACTTTTGGATATATAATTCCCAGCCCAACTGTGTATGTTAAATAAACCTTGAGATTCAACAGTAAAACTATGAAGCAGAGAGAGACAGAAACTCACTCTTCTTGTCTGCAGCCTTATCGAGAAAGGCCCTAAGATGGTCAGATGGGATGGCGAAGGAGATGCCTGCAGTGACCTTCATGGTATTGATGCCAATGACTTCACCATCCTGCGTGCAACAACACCACCACCATGAGTCACGTGCACCGAGGGCAGAGTGCAGCAAGGCTGACTCCGGGATAAAAGGACACCCCCAGCTCTCAGTAAGAATGCAGACAGCCGAGTCACACAACACAAGCTCACCTCTAATCCCATACTGAGCACATCGTTTCCACAGCTTCAGGACTTACCAAGTTGATGAGAGGTCCTCCAGAATTCCCAAACTGCAAAATGACAGAGCACAGTCATGACCGATTCATACAAAGTCCACATTATTTTATACAGTCAGTCCTGCTACAGCGAGACTAATGCGTTCCTGAAAACCCTCATGCTGACTAAAATATACATATTCAACGTAAAAATAGGGTTAAGGGAATGAGAGTACAAAACTAAGTAGCTTATGCCAAAGAAAATGAATTAAATAATAAAAACAGCGATATCAGGACAATAATGTAATTATATACATTTTAATAAGAAATAACAATAATACATGAATAAATTATATCAGAAACATCTCCTGTGGGTCTAGTGAATCTCATGGGAATTGCTTAGTAGCCACATCAGCTGATGCCAAACTTGCAAAAGTGAATTACAGAATGCTGCTCGGTTTCTATAGGATAATTTGTCAAATATTTTAAGACTTTTAGACCTTGATCTGTGCAATGTGTGGATGTAGCCTACAAAAAGTTTGGTTATTTTAGATTTGGAAACTGGTTGAACCATTCGACTAAAACGAACCGGTTCAAAAGAACAATTCATTCACGAATCGGATATCACTGCCATTCACTTGGATAGCTGAATGCAAGTAGTGCATTGTATTGTAGTTCACGTAGCACTTTTTTCCTTAGACTGAAAATTGCCCAAATACAAATGTGATTCCATGTTGTATCACACTTTGGTAGTAATATCAGTCAATTCGTGGTGCGATACTACATTTTGTAGCAGCACTGACTGTATTAAGAAAACTACCGACTAAACCGACTAATCGTGTTAGAACGAGTGCAGGATATGAAGTAAAAAGGGAGGGAATTTTACTGTCATGTGGGAATGCTTTTTGGGTCTTGGGTTACAGTCCCGGTGTCCTTTTAGGAAGCCCTTTCTGAGGGATTGCACTCACATCGATAGGCGCATCAGTCTGGATGTAGTCCATGTTGGAGTTGGACAAGCCCAGCTCCCGACTGCCTCTCTGCACCGAGCTGACGATCCCTGACGTGATGGTATTACGCAAAGCTAAGGGGCTTCCCATGGCAACCACAAACTCGCCCTGCCGCACGTCCGCTGAACGGCCAAGGGGAAGTGTGGGTAAGGCTTGCTGCAAGGAGATCAATCACAGCAAAAAGAAGATAGGAAAAAAAATATCACCTGTACTTTTCTTTACTTAAAGTTACCACGGTCTGCTGGAGTTAAAATGCAGTGTTCATTACGACCTACCTGACTGCTGATTTTGATGGTGGCGATATCAGCCACTGGGTCCACATCCTGAACGACGGCGTTGTAAGTGGTTCCGTTTGTAAGCTTGACACGGACACCACGTTTGTTGGCCACGACATGCGCGTTGGTTACAATCAGCCCGTCGCTGCTAATGATAAAACCCGAGCCATTGGAGATCGGAACTTCCCTTCCAGAAAAGGGATGCCTAAGGAGAGAAACCATTGCGTCTTACTCATTTATTGCACCTCAGACAGAAAAACATTTTCAATTCTGTGGGGTGGAGATTCAATGTTAGTGATCGCACTGGCAGACTATACAATCAAAGGCTCCAAAATACTTTCCTATACTTGAGCAAGAAAAGTAGTTACTAGCCACACGAAATAACAATGCACTGACGTGTTATATTTATAATCGCTGCTGCGGAAGAACATGCTAGAACGTCAGACATTAACACTGACACACCCGAGCCAGCTGTACAGTAAATAAAAGTACAGGGTCGACCTTACCGCCCTATTATTTCGATGTATACTACCGCAGGCGAAGACTTCTCCACCACATCCGCAATGAAGTTGTATTTGTATCGTGGACTGTCCGGCTTGAAAGGAGAAGCACACTCCGCCGTGGTGAGAGCCTGCTCCAGGACCAAGCCCCTGAGTTTTAACACCGTGTTAGACCCAGACTGCCTGTCATCTTCATGAGAGCTGAGAAAAGCCGCTCCGCCAACTCCGAGCACAGTCGCAAAGGCTATCCTAAAGGCGCGGCCTCCGTACGAGCTGCCGCTCCAGCTACCCGCAGGAGTCCACGCCGCTGAAGCCTTGTCACGTCCTGCTCCATTGTACCTCGGTTCCGTTCGTTTTGAACACGGTACCGCGGCTCGCACGGCGAGCGATCTGAAGCTGTCATCCAGCACACATCTCTGTAAAGTTCGATGTACTAAACGCCTAAAACCTGCCATCATCTTTAAAGGCGCAACGGAAATGAGGTCATCCACACTTCCGGTTTACCGCTGAACGTGGAATAGGCTGCGCATGCGCGCTGTCGCAACCTTACCGAGAAGGGTCTTGACCTTAGCCGCCTAGGTCTGAGTCACTTAATGACAGGGAAGACTCCACATAAATCATATACTTTTTCGAAATTCGCCCCTGTTTTGCAGCGCAAAGCGTTCTCTCTAAAGGTTATTATAATCTTTGCGCTACTACACTTTCGGAAAAGCTCGTCTTTCGTAGTGCGAAAGTTGTTTGCGAATATTAATTCAGCTGTCATCCTGCCAGATTTGCGGCACGCTTGTGCATCATTAGTTTAACGTGACTTAAGCTAATTATAATTAATTTTGATTCTTATTCGTAGCGTCTGATGCTTCGGCTGACATTAGCTTCCATAGAGGGAAGTGTTCGCGGCGGAAAAGCTGCGCGGCAAATGCTGCACATAATTAAGACATTTTGGAAATACAAAATAAGTGATGTCGAAACGAAGCTTTCTGTCAGAAAAGGGATCATTACCCGAAGTTTCTCGGCACGGTGTACAGTTGCGGCCCCTGGTGGCCAAATGGGAGCAGCTATGAACTTGGCGCACGCTGAGTTTGACTGCATCGAATCAATCGGCTTACCTGTGAAATTACTTGTCTTATGTACAAAGGCAAAAGGCAATTCTATACACGAAACATGTTGCTTGATTTTATAATTATGTATGAATAAATATTACATCCAACGAGGCTATTATAATAATGTATGCATATTTTTCTATTTTTTTTTCTTTCCTTTTACTGACACAGAAGTCTACGACGGCGTATTCGGGTCATTGCAGGTGAAAAAACTAAAGCCAAAAATACATGGAAAAAACTCAGCAGTAATGATTTGTTATTACCTCCCCATTTCTGAGAACAGATCGAACACCTGACCCGTGGACAATATATTGTTGCATGCGTATGATGTCGGTTTGTTGTTGCTTTTTTTATAAGTAGAATAAACTCCTTTCTAATATCATATATAAATAACAATATATACTGTTTTTTATTTTCTTATACGTTTTTACCTTATTTGTTGATGTTCTCAAACTCCCAAATGTACCGGTTTCCTCATTTGTTCCTTCACCGCTTCCTTTTTATTGTCGATTTGCAAAACAAATCCTCCTTATAACTTCAAAGCCAAAGCAGTCACGTGGTTGTCACGTCATTTGGTTACGTGTTAATGTTAAGAACGAACCGAACTTCGAACCATGATTTGTAATACTGTTTTTTTTTTACACATCTTCAGAGCTTCAGTATCAACCCTAACATCACTAGAAAATACTGTAACGTATGAATGGTCCGATTACCCAGGTACAATGTGACATGAAATGCACAGTATATGGCAGGTGTGCCCATGTAAGGCACCAGTGGATTTAGAGTGCTATAACATCTGGTAACATGGCATTTTGAGCAATTTATTTGAATAACAAGCATTATTTTCAATTTCGGGGTCTTACTCATCTTTGGCCAAGCAAATCTGAAATTCATATTACATAGCAGTTACACCTCGGTTAGGAAACACTGAAATTAGCCTGATCACAGTTGGTTTGCTACCTGACAGCAATTGGCGTGCAACAAGGGGTGTGGTTTACTGGAACTAGGTTTGAAATCTCGTACATGCAAAGCTGATGTGTTGCATCCTGTAGTCACAGTCACATTATAAAAACTCTGTTAGAGCTGCATTACACTCAGTGAATCTGCAAGCAAGACCAGCTGCATTTCGCTGCATTGCTGTCAGGGCAGTGGTGCATGTTGCAGGGTTGCCAACTTAGGTCTGCTGGCCGGTGTGAGATTTTCAGTTCAGGATGAGTGTGCACACATGTATGTAACAGTTTTACTACCCCGTAAATTGTCTTGTAGGGTTTGCAAACGACCCCAACGCTTTTGACGTAGCTAATTTTAGGTTTATAATGGAATAATATACATTTGCCATAATATTTCTCGCGTGAGCATGAGAGTCAGAAAGTGTGAGTGTCACGACAGACACGTGAGAGCTGGCAACCCTGATGCTGAGATCACGCAGCTATTAAAATGCACCAGTACATCGCTTCTCAGGCCAGAAGGATTCCTTCAGCCTAGACTGCATGGCTCATCACGTTTGAGCACCCAAACACCTTCTACAGACCTTCAACCAACCAGTTGAGTATAAAGAGTCACGGTCAGAGAGTACTCAACTGGTTGGTTAAAACAAAATCCTGGTTTGGATTTTTACTTTCTGGACCTGAAATGTCCGCCTCTGCAGACCTGTAACTATATACTATGAAAACAGTAACAAATAAGGTTACTTATAAGCTTAAAGAAGAGAAGCCTTCCTGGTAACTGAGTTCAGAACTGAATTGATTTGGAAGTAGGACAATGACAGTAGGAAATGGAGTTGAAAACCTCGAACACTGAAAAAGACACCGACTAGGGTTGCTCAGTAATGCCTTTATATATTTATTCAGCAAGTTGCTGGCACGTACACATATGTCAGGCTTAAAAATTATTGATTCAGAGGTTTAAAAACCTTGGTCAGATCTAAGATCGGCACAATAGAAAGCTTGGTTGTGAGTTTTTTCTTCTTAGTTTCTGTTTTAGGACAGCTTACGCTTAATTCATATTAAATGGACATACAGTGCAGAAATGTGCTAAGCAGCTCAAAGAAATGTGCTGTAGATAGAGTGTGGAGCTACAGTCACAAAGAAACCTCGGTCAGTGAGGCCTTCAGGATTCTCCCTGATATTTTCCTTATATTTTGAGCTTCTCTGATGTAAAATTCATTCAGTGTAAAATAGAATTTTTGTCTCTAATTTTCAATTTGGATTTATTTTTGATTTTGTAGAGCAGATCCACCTTATTACTTTGGGAGAGTAAGCCAGATCAAGTGTTTGATTTTATGTGAAGCTCACATAATACTAATGCAAATATCAAGGAGGAAAAACAACCCAAAAATACAGCAGTGAGCAATTTATGAGAACAAAAAAAAATATATATATATATATATATATTAAAAAAAAAAACATAATAGACCAAGACCAAGGGGTGCAGGTCAATATCCTCTTGATAGAATTCAAACTCAGTGTAGATCTGCTACTGTCTTGCTACTTAAAAATACAGTTTGAATAAAGTTCAAACATCCACTGCTGACCTTGACTATAATTTGACCTACCATTACAAACAATTGGTTAAATGTTTGTGCCACTGTTAAGGTAGTGTCAAAACTGCTCTAATTCTCGGAGTTTGGATCTACCAAAAGGATATTGTGCACCAACTTAGCTTTTACATCCTGGCTGACACAGTGCTGCCGCTCACTTTCCCTTCTTTGTTTTCGTTGTTATGTTGTGCCCTCCTTGTTCGTAATTAGCAGTCAGAGTGTGTGGAGAAGAAGGGGGAGTTTGTGATGGACCTCTTGTTTGCAACAAGGGCATGTCTGACTTCAGGGGGTGTTCTTCTAGGTGAGAGCTGGCAGGGAAGTGAAGTTTAGCCGGATCTCCTCACCTTCCAGAAGTTTCCTTCAAAGAGAAGCAGGGGGCATTCAATGCAAAATGGCATCAACGATGTGCTATAGAGATGCAAGTTATATATGCAGAAGACATTTTGGGTCATTGTATGAAGTCTTTTATCTTGCAGAAATAGAAATTTCCCATGACCAAATGCTGACCATAGCTTTGTGGAACAGTATTCTCTGACTAAATAAAGGGGGTGGTGTGTGGCTTAGTGGGCTAAGCCTGTGTGCTTGTAATCAGAGGATCATTGGTTCAAACCCGGCCTTGGCATGTCTGCAGGTCCTTGAGCAAGGCTCCCAGCTCCCTGGGTGCCACTACAGGTGGCTGCCCTTCACAGACAACTTACTGTACAAAGAGCAAGTCAAGGGAGGCATAAAAACAATTTCCCCACAGGGATCAGTAAAGTATCAATTGTTACTAAATTGAATATTTCCCTAGACATTCTGCTCCTTGCTACAATAAACTACAATTCTTGAACTCTCCATTGCACCTCACTGTCATTTAGACATCCTTGTTTACAGGCTGTCTCAGGAACCTCACTTTAAAGGGGTTTAGGTTTGACTGATGGATGTTTTTGGGATGGTTCCAGACTCTCATCTGGAAGCAGTTTATAATAATGCATAACGTATCAGTTTTCTGTGAGTGGAGAGAGAGTGGTCAGGGTTGCAAGAACTTGCTAACAGTAAAACCCCCATTCCATCTTCCAAATCCTGGGATCTGACCATTATCCCATGGGAAACAAACTTTTTCCAAACATATTATCAAATAAGCTGACAAACTAATTAGTTAAGAAATGTGTGCCATTTCCATCAGACCCCCTTGGTAAAGGCTAAGCCTCCCCATTTTCATAAATCTTTTGTGATGCTTCTGGTCTAGATTATATTCAATGTCCTTAATATACAGTCTTGGGTCTGAACTATCGAATCTAGAAATTTAACACATGTGCAGCATCCAACAGTATTAGTAATAGGCAGAGGTGGACATTTCAAGTCCAGACATAAAAAAATCCAGGCCAAGATTTTGTTTCAACAAACCAGTTGAGTATAAAGTATCACAGTGACGGAGAACTAAGCTGGTGGGTTGGATTAAAATCTTGGTCTGGATGTTTACTTTTTAGACCTGAATTGCCCACCTCGAGTATGAGGGCCATGATTAAAAAAGTGTGAGAAAAAAAAAACAATGTTGATGCTGTTTGTGTTGATGAATAAAAGCAATTTTATTCAGCGCAGGAGACAAAGATGAGCAACTAGAAATGAATATTGACAAAATCTGATTTCTCTGCCAGATAAGGGAAGTAGCAGTATTTAGCTAGAAATGCAGATTTTCTGCTATTCCATTTGAATCATGCCAGATCCACGAGGAACTGGAGCTTACCTGTACGCAGCAATCTCGATGTCCAGGGCCATCTTTACGTTCAGGAGCTCTTGGTATTCCCTCAGGTATCGGGCCATCTCCTGCTTGGCATCTGCAATGTCCTTCTCCAGCTCATTAATGCGTCCCTAAAAACAGCAGCGAAGCAAAAATACAGGCTGAAAATGGGGTGACCGATTTCCTCCCCCCGTATAAATCTGCATGCTGGTTTTGTAGGCACACCAGCAAAGTGTGGAGTTACGCTCCAGGAAGCAGAGTGACAGGAGGCCATGGCTCTGTGCGAGCGGCACACATGAGCGTGACGTGTGTCAGCAGACAGGCACAGAGCCTTTCTGTACGTGTCATTACTTTTCTGCCCTCTCAGCAGTCACCCCCGTCCACCTAACTACATACTATATATTCACATCCTGATTTGTTGCCGCAGCTACATTAAAATGTGCACAGATGGCATAGCACTCTGTTGTTCACCTTATACAGAGTTACTCTTCCCATTTATTACCATAATATTCCCATTTATTTTAGCTCTTTTATTCATTCATTTGCAAACGACTTAAGCAGGGAAACTGCACTTATTTTGGGTTATGTCATTTTTCAAGGTCACGTTTTAGTTATAACCCTGTTTTCTCATCTTCTCCCTGTTTAAACAGAGGGGCTTGAAATTAAGCATCTTTTAAGTTTGTTTGATAAGCAGGTCATTGGGTCCATTCCCCCTAGTAACCTATTTTACCAGTGGTCTGTTTCCCCAGCTGTTTGGCTAGCACCCCTTTGGTGCTGTACCTGGTATTTGGTCACCTCCTTGCCCTGCTTCTCCTCCAGGTCCTCCAGCTGCTTATTCAGGGAGTCGATGACGTTCCTCAGGGCGTCGATCTCCGAGGATCGGGACTGGAGTAGGCGCCTGTACTCAGAGGTCTCCTCCCGGATGGAACGGACCGCCTCGTTGTTCTTGCTCGCCATCTCGGCGACGCTGGCGAACTTGGTGCGGTACCAGTCTTCGGCGGCCTGCATGTTCTTGTTGGCCAGCTTCTCGTACTGAGCGCGGATCTCCCGCAGGGCGGCGGAGAGGTCTGGCTTGGCCACCTCCATGTCCACCGTCACGCTGGCCGCCCGGATCTGCGCGGTCAGCTCGGCGTGCTCCTCGGAGAACACCTTCTTCAGGAAGGCTATCTCCTCGGCCAGCGAGAGCACGCTGGCCTCCATGTCGCAGTTGGCCAGCACCGCCCGGCTGGCCTCCTCCCGCACCCGCTGGAGGGTGTCCTCCGCGTCCAGGCGCAGCCTCACCTCCTCCTCGTACCGCTCCTTCAGCTGGCTGTGGACATCCTGCAGGTGATCGTGCTCCGCTTCCATCTGCATCTTCTCGTTGCTCTCGGCGTCCAGCAGGGCACGGAGGCCCCGCACCTCCTGCTCGTAGAGGAGGTGCAGGCGGGAGGGATCGCTCTGCCGCTGTCTCAGGGTCTCCAACTCCACCAGCAGCACCTTGTTCTGCTGCTCCAGGTGGTGGACCTTCTCGATGTAGGTGGCGAAGCGGTCATTCAGTCCCACCAGCTGCTCCTTCTCCGTGGCCCGGAGGCCCAGCAGCTCGGCGTTGAGAGTGCTGACCTGGGCCAGGTCCATCCGCTCCGCCGGGTCAGCCAGCGAAGAAGAAGTGAGTCGTGCGGATCTCTTGGTGGAGGAGAGGGAACGGTGGGTTGAGTATAGGGAGGAAGAAATGGAAGACTTCCCAGCTCGGGGCCCCCGGTAGTCGTCCCAGGGGCGGCGGGAGATGTAGGAATCGTAGCTCATTTTTTTGTCTTTTTAAATTTTTGATGGATTTTCTGTTTGTAAGTAAATCTTAAGTCCCCCTTGTTCTGCACACCCTCAGTGAGCAAGCCTTTGCACTGCACCAGTTCAGAAATGCTGCAGTGCCTGTCCTTTATACTAGTGGGCTGTGCCCCTCCCACCCGCAGCCCCCACCCGCAGTGATGCAGCAAGAAGCAGGAGCTGTCAGCAGCGGCCCAGCCAATAGCGAGGCGATGCAGTGAGCTAACAGAGACGCTGCTCCAGTCCGCCTGCCCAGCACACTGTAGAGGCTAAGCATTCTTCTTTCTTTATCTCTACCGCTGCGTCTAACAGCCGTCACTGTGACCGTGGACGTTAGCACAGACACTGCTACCCTGCTATATGTCTGCTGGGATTTGAGCGATTATTATCTCCACCTCTGCTACATAATTTCCATGTTTCGGCACACAGTGTTTCTACAAGCTTCTTTTGTTTTGCCTTGCAGGAATGCTCAGTTATAACCGAATAGTGGATATTGTATTATTTAAACATTTAATGAAACTGTCGCATTACATAGTGATGCCAGTGGCTGAATATTTTTCACACCGCTACATCTGTGTTGCTACTGCTATGCTAATATTAGCATGATGAGGGGATGCTGCGGTGCAAGGTCAGACAATGCTATGCTGTGTGTCCACAAGTAGCCTTTTTTGTGGCCTGCACCATATTGGGGAGAATTCAGCCTTGGGGCATGATTTTAGCAGCTTTTGCTCTGCATTCTGATTTATATTCATTTCCATTTATAGGCGCTAAATTAGCGGTAAAAGATATTTTCTGGTAGCATAGGCTATATGTATAGAATGGCCCTGGACGATTTCCTGTCGTGCTTAATTCCTCCATTTCTGGCAAATGTTTTTCATACATAGAAACAGCTTTTTGTACTTTTTAAATGATAATCTGTGTGGGTGAAACATAATTATAAAGTAAATGATGAAATATATGTGCGAAATGCAATTTCAAAACTGCAAAGCGGAGCAGCCAACTTGCAATGTTAGGATTTCAATAATAGCATTAGCTAGAAACTCACGGAATTTGCTAATGGTCTGAAGTGCATTTTCACTGTATCAAAGATTCTTTGATGGGGATGTCAGTATTAGGCATTATGTCCCTTCAGTGGTCAGTGAGAATAAATATATCAATAGTGAAAAATTAAAAATAATAAAATGTAACCAGGATCGGCTTTTTAGGAAAGATAAACTACAGAGAAAAACAAGATTCGGCCCACGGTTTATGAATTTAGTGGCAAATTTACCCTAATTAGGCACCAGCTATGTGGGACTTAGCAGGCTGGGAGGACTGTGTCACGGTAGTGTAAATAAAGGGTGTATTAGTACTATTGGGACTGTTCTTACGTTTAGAGGTTCTGTAGTCTTTTTAAATTCACTCACTAAACTCTGCAACCGACCAAGTTGATATTTTGCATTGTCAGCATTGCATTGCATCATTCCATACCGTGATACATATACAGTGCAGCAGGTATTGTAAAAATACTTAAAATGCCCATTTTTTAACCTTTTATTTTTCTAGCAAGTCACTAAGAACAATTTCTTATTTAAATTGACAGCCATTTACAACAGTAAACACTTTACATATGTGGAGTACATAAATCTTTGTGCAACCATTCTTCTGTGCCATTTTTGGTGTTTTCCCTCAGTTATTACATGTTTTGGTACAGTACCTATGATAAATTCACGAGTCAGTGCAACACCCCTAAATGCCTGCAGGGGGCGGGATGTTTCTGTGGTTAATGACAATACTGACAGCTTGTTTGTTTGATACACATGAGTCGGAGTTTCTGTTTGAGTCGTAGAATACTGACATTGTAACATTATGCATGCATAATAAATGGATATATGCAATGCAGTTGTAGTAATCTGAAGGAACCTGCGTGTTTTTTGTAGCCCTAAAGGGCAAGAAAATGTGATGAAGTCTCTGAATGAAGGCCCTTCTAGAGGATAGAATGTGATGCAGTGCCCTATAAGGGGCCCTTACACTGATCTAAGTGACCCTATGGGGACCTTCCCAGTGGAAAGGGGTGTCGTTATGAAGTGCCCTATTGTAGGAGACAGAGGTAGGCGGGGTTTGCGTAATCGCGCACGCTGGGTCACGTGGTGTGGTGGCGGTAGCGATTTTGTAATATCACATGTTAGGTGGA
>JAODLC010000054.1:10407082-10420191 GCA_026781145.1 Hippopotamyrus pictus | reverse complement strand
TCCTCTATTGGAAACCAGGAAGGCGGTGATGGGGGAGGCTGAAGCCAGTGCCAGACCGAACGGAGAACAAAGGACCAGTGGTACCATTCATATTCCGGTAGGGCGAGACCACCATCATCTCTAGAAAGAGTCAGAAAGGAGTACCTTATGCGAGGCTTGCGGGCATTCCATAGGAAGGACGTTACTGTTGACCGGACATCTTTCAAAAAGTGGGAAGGAGGCAGCAAAGGAAGCATAGCACTTAAGAAATTTAGGCGGGGCAAAACGTTCATCTTGATCGTAGCCAAGCGAGAACATAAGAACTATACAAACGAGACGAGGCCATTCGGCCCATCAAGCTCGCTTGGGGAAAACTTAACTAATAGCTCAGAGTTGTTAAAATCTTATTTAGCTCTGATTTAAAGGAACCCAAGGATTGAGCTTGCACTACGTTATCAGAAAGACTATTCCAATAGGCAAAATGCTATGATTATTTATGGTAGGAGTTCGGGCAGTAAAATCTTATAACTGCTTTTTATGAGCAGGGTCAAGGAGAAATACCTCCAGAAAACAAATTAAACTATATCAATTAACAGATTAATAAAGAGTTAGGTGTGGTTAGCTGCCTTTGTAATTAATGCTATTACCAGCTGTTTTATCAACATTGTTTACCAGATGCGGTGAAGAGCGTGGTTATATATTATTAGCAATCAGGTGCAGAGCAGATTAGCAATCAAACCTACTTCGCATAAACAATAGTTACATTTGTGACAGTTGTCACAAGAATAAATGGTTAGAACATGGGCTGATGAAATATATAGTATAAAGTTTTGCTTGTCTTTGCTTGTCTTAACCTGTAATAGAAATGAGTTAAATTAAGTTTAAGTATCTTTTAAAAGTTTAATTTAAAAATAGTTTGCCTACAGAAGAAGCTCAGCCTAGATATAAAGACGGTGTTGCAAATGTTTTTAAAAATAAATTCACTATTCCACATTATTCTGTCTTGCGTTTGTTTTTATTACCAATAAGACACTGAAGCAGTGCTTGGTATGATTTCTCAGAGACTGTTGTCTGTTGCACTGTTGTCTCTTACTTCCAGGGTTAGGAGTTTGAATGATCTATCTGCTCTGCGCCTAGAAGTTTCATGTTATCCCTGTGTTATGAACCTCTACAGGAAGATGTCACAATCTTTTTAAAATAATTGCTTTGTAATATTTACATCCCGTAAATGTTCTCATGAGGTACTTTGCAAGATACTTAAGATTTTTGCAAAGTGGACCCATTTTTCAAATTATGTTGTTACGTTCTTTGTTCATGGCTTTAATATACGAATGGTATAAGACACTGCAGCTGCTTTTAAAATGTAGTAATCATGGACTCCATATGGTTTTTTAAAGAAAGTTAAAGAAATATTATATATGTTGAGAAACCTCAGAAAGTTTTTTTTTATGAGGATGCATTTACACAATAGTTGCTTGGCTTATATAAAGTTTCAAAAACTGTCCACAAATGCCCACACCAAGTTGTAGAGATACGGTAGCTATCCCTCTACTGATGTCTGCAGCTGAGTGGAACATCATACATTATGATTAAAGTCCCAGGATGGCCTCAGTCGCTCAGCTAATGAAAATCAGCTAATGAAAATCAGCTAATGAAAATCCTCACGTGATCATTTGTTTTCGCCTTCCTGTTTTTAATTAGGGCACATAACTGAGGCTGTCAGTGGCTGCGGCTGTTTTTCAAGTTGTGGCCCTGATTTCCAATAAATTAGACAGAATGACGGCAGGCGGAATGTGTTTTGGCTTCTGGAAGAACTGGCAACATTTTTGTGATACGTAATGGAAGGAAACGCAGGAAAGCGCTCCGTGAAAGTGGGGACAGGTGTTAATGTAATTACCAGCAATATGCGGGGGGGGGCACTTAGCATTTAATGCACACAAGAGCTGAAGGGTGGTATTTCGTTACACCGAAAAAAGTCAGGAAAATACTGGAAAATGTATCTGCAATATATACTTCAAACATGATTGCTGGAGTGCATTTTTTTTTTAAAGTGCTCTAACAGTGTCTCTGAAATGTATGTGACTTGTGATTTAACTAAGGAAATGTTTACAAATCAATTCTGCAGCTTTATTATGAAATTACAAGGCTATATGAGCATTTTGAAACATAATTTTATTTTTTAAAAAATGTATTATTATGATGCAGGACTGTTTTTGGTATAGATGGCAAAGTGAACCCTGGTTCTGAATTTTTTGTTATATCTGATATGGGTTTGCGTCCCATCCTGGATTATTCCCTGCCTGGTGCCCATAGTGTGTGGTATAGGCTCTGGATCCCAGCAACCCTGCACAGGACAAGTAGGTATAGAAAATGGACAGATGCATGGATTTTGGTGTACTAGGGAATGGAAATACCGTTAAGAGGGGTCCATAGACAAATATGTAAAAATAATAATGTGTGACTGTTGGATGGAACAGCAGGATAAAAACGATATCACTAATTTTCCTCCTGGAGGTACCCCCACCCAAAAATGTATGACTTTTTCACATGAAATTTTTCCACCGCATTTAGATGATTTCCTGGTGAAAAATCTGTGAGATGCTATAAGGGGTATCTCATCATATTCTAATAATTAATAAAATTCAAGGGATGTGAAAATATTTATCCATAAAAGTATAATTTCTTCTATAATATGACCAGTTATCTATTGATTATTTTAATTTAACATCCATTTATCTTTTTATGTTTTGCGCATTTTATCAATGGAAACGTGGGTCACGTGCACAGTTTCGAAGTTCTGTCTAATATGTATATTTGTTGAGATAAAGAATTTGTTTTTGAATGGGATAAAATTGCACAATTGGGACCCATCAGAATTAATCAGATAACCTGGTAGCCTGGCACTGTGAAACATGAAACAAGACATACAGAGACAATGGTAAAAGGACTGTCTATATTACTGAAGTGGATTTCACGTGGACTGCAGGTTATAATACAAATAGCATTAAAATGCTTACTCACAGCTGAATATACTTTTATTTAGTAAAGTACAAAAACACTTTCCTTCTAAACTTGGAATTACCCAACAAAACAATGTGAAATGTTTCACACCTCCATATTAATATTACTACTGCACAAAAAGCAATATTTTCATGAGATCTCAGCCTTTCCTAGTCTGTTAAAGATTTTTAATCTGCTAATTTGGCCCACATTGTTTTTTGTGCAATATCTTGAAATCTTTGAATATCTTGAAATTAAATTGAAAAAAATTCATAGTTTTCCTCTTTACCCTCCTGATCATGTATATTATATCTTGTATAAAGCCATTTTTAAACGGTCAAATGCTATCTTGTTTCATTGTCTCATATTTTAAATAGCAACGAAGAAGTTTGACTTGGCTTCATATGAGCGTAATATTTAAAGTATTTCTCAACTCCTCATTGCTCCAATAGCAAAAATGTATCCCTCATACATACATAAGTTTACATACGTGGCACCTACTGGATATACCTAGTCAATTATCTTGCACATGCGCAGTCGACGTGCAAGGTTTCTGCTAGATATAAAAATGTGGACTACAGGCACACCGACCGCAGCCGACCGCAGACAACCCCTGATCAGGACGTCCCCTTGTCCCCAACTGAAAGCACACGTGGAAAAGTGCGGTATGAATTGGCCTTTAGAGACAAACAGAAATGACAGCATAAAGCATTTCTTTTTAACACAGTCAATTGCAACTGTCTCATGTTTTCTATAAAATGCTAAAATGTTCTGTGTGTGATTAGGCAGCCATTACTTACCGACTGTAGAGGTCAGATAAGAGTAACCCAGCAGCTGCCCATTCTGTTATTAAGGGACTGGTGTTTGGTCCCCATAAGGGAAAACTCAATTAAATGAAAATCTGTGACAGCAATGAAAAAACTAAAAATGCAAAAACTCTTGTTTTGGTTATGGTTAGGGCCGGATAAGGGTTAAGATTGTCTTAGTTAGTATTAGCATTTTTCCCATAGAAATGAATGAGCGCTCCCCATAAAGATATGTTTACCCGACATGTGCGTGTGTGTGTGTGTGTGGAGGGATAGCAGACAATTTTGGAGAAGCTTGTCAGAACAATGAAATGGCCGTTAATCAGTAGTTTTTGGTGTCAGGATTTTGATGAGCTGACATGACAAAACAAAATGTGCGTTGTAACTTGTTTAGTGGCATCTGGGACCAGTGCAGTAGATGGAGTCCTGTGATAACCAAACCTCGTTAGGCACAGAGAGTGACCGCAATGTTTTAGTTTCAAACAGGGTCAGACAGAGTACGTGTTGAGGGACACCATGGCTTGCGTGTGCTGGTATACGTAGATGCAGGACTCTCACCCATCTTCATCTCTGTGATGAAAGCTGTGTTGCAACAGGTGGTTTAGTGGTTTTCTGACAGGTGAAACACGTTTAAATTCAGCAGAGTCTGTGGAATAACTTGCCTGCTCACGTTGGATTATCCCCCTCCATTTAAAAACATTTTTGTTGGCTTTTGGTCCCTTTAATGGCTTCTCTTAATTTGTGTTCATTTTCTGTTAAATTGATTGTTTAGATTTTTATTTAATTACATATTCATTTTATTTTCTTTCTTATTCTATACAACACTTTCATGCAACCTCGGTTAATTTTAAATGTGCTATATAGATAAATTTGACCTTGACCTTGGGAGCTGTGGCATCAGCAAAGAAATGCGTAGTTCCTAAGAAAGTGAAATTCCAGTGAATAACAAATATCACACAGGTCATATTTTGCACTGAATCGTGCATCCTGGTCCAGGGTCCCTCCTGTTATAATGCTCTGTAAGTTCATTACTGAGCGTTTTGTCAAAGGAAAGACCAAGAACATAATTATGCTCAAATATCTCTCTTATTGATCATCCATCATTTCTATATGCAGTTTCCTAAAAATGAAATTCTGGTATGTAATATTTTGCGAGGTAAGTGTTAAGAACAGTTAACAGACATTGATTATTTTGATTGTTTTATACTGATAATATTGACAATAGGGGGACATTGTGTACTGAAATTCTAAAATGATTATGTATGGGAACTAGGAATTTCAGCATCAATTTCAATCTTTAACATAAATGCAGCTGTTTTGAAAATAAAATCTCAAAGTTTTAACAGCACTGTTATTTTTTAATGTATCAGATTTCAGTTGGCACCCTCTGGTGAATTATGACCATATAACATGCCTTAATAAACCCTTAGAGGTGACTACAGTTCAGCTGTGTCCTCTGATAGCTGGAGGACATAATGTGTTAAAGTGAACAGGAAAGGAATTCCTTCAGTTGGTTGGAAAGCAGCCAGTAAAAAGAAGTAGCAAAATATAAATCTGTTTTAAGCAGTATGCAAGAACCCCAAATGGATATTAGAGAACTAAAATGATCTGGACCCTGACACTTTGTTGATTCAAACCATACAGTCACTAGTGTTGTTTACACTTAGACTGCCCTTGACAGGATAATATATTCTGTCATGGATGACTAGACAGTAAAAGCAAATTCAAAACGTTCTCCAACAAAAGTTCACATGACATGAATTTGCCCTTGCATGTCGCAAGGGCCAGCCACTGGAATGAATGTAATAAATGATGTAACAGCACTGGTGTCAAATAATGTAATATATAATATCAAAATGGCATTAAGGGCAATATGTATGACATTCTCAGGACAGCACAGACTCAGGACAGCACAGACTCAGACTGCACACTCTCAGGACAGCACAGACTCTACGGTACAGATTCAGGACAGCATGTACTCAGGACAATACAGACTCAGGACAGTACAGATTCAGGACAGCATGTACTCAGAGCAGTGCAGACTCAGGACAGTACAGATTCAGGACAGCATGTACTCAGAGCAGTGCAGACTCGGGACAGCACAGACTCAGGACCACACACATTTAGGAGAGTACAGACTCAGGACCGCATGCACTCAGGACAGTACAGACTCAGGACAGCACAGACTCAGGACGGTACAGATTCAGGACAGAATGTACTCAGGACAGTGCAGACTCAGGACAGTGCAGACTCAGGACAGCACAGACTTAGGACAGCATAGTCTCAGGACCACACACATTTAGGAGAGTACAGACGTAGGACAGTACAGAATCAGGACCGCATGCACTCAGGACAGTACAGACTCAGGACTGCAAACACTCAGTACAGTACAGACTCAGGACCAAACACACTCAGGACAGTACAGACTCAGGACTGCAAACACTCAGTACAGTACAGACTCAGGACCAAACACACTCAGTACAGTACAGACTCAGGACCAAACACACTCAGTACAGTACAGACTCAGGACCAAACACACTCAGGACAGTACAGACTCAGGACCACATAGTGTGTAAAACTTTCCAACGCTCTGTTGACAATAACTGTTCCAAACTTCCTCAGGCATTAACTCCAGCACAAATACTGTGAGCTGGAAACTTCATGGAATGGTCTTCCATGGCTGAGCAGCTGCATGCAAGCCTCACATCACCAAGGGCAATGCTAAGCGTCGGATGTAATGTGGTGTAAAGCACGCCGCCACTGGACTCTGGAACAGTTCAAACGTGTTCTGTAGAATCACATTTGTCTTTCTGGTAGTCTGATGAATGAGTTTGGCAGATGCCAGGAAAATATTACCTGCTTGATTGCATTGTGACAACTGTAAAGTTTTGTGGAGGACGGATAATGGTACAGGGCTCTGTTTCAGGGGTTGGGCTCAGCTCCTTAGTTCCAGTGAAGGGAACTCTTAATGCTTCAGCATACCCTGACATATTGGACTATTCTATGCTTCTAAATTTGTGGCAGCAGTTTGGGGAAGGCCCTTTGCTGTTCAAGCATGATTGTGCCGCAGTGTGCAAAGCCAGGTCCATAAGGACATGGCTGGGTGAGTTTAATATGAAAAAACTTGACTGATCCATGTACATCCCTGACCTCAACCCTATTCAACACCTTTGGGATGAACTAGAATAGATATTGTCAGCCAGGCCTTCATGTCCAACATCAGTGCCTGACCTCAGAAGTGCTCTTTTGGATGAAGGGGGTCAAATTCCCACAGACGCATGCCAAAATCTTATGGAAAGCCTTCCCAGAAGAGTGGCAGCTGTTATAGCTGCAGTGGGGGGACCAACTCCATATTGATGCCTTTGGTTTTAAAATGTTACAAAAGCTGCTATGGATGTAATGGCCAGGTGTCCCAATACTTTTGTCCATATAGTGTATAGGACAGGTGCGGACCCTAACCCAGCATGGGGAGAACATGCGAATAGCTCAGAGGGGGAATTCTCTCTGAAGGTGTGAGACTGCAGTAACAGCCACAGGGCTGCCCTACCCTCCCTTTAAATGTCTCTTGCTCCATTTTAGTGTTTGTTCAGAATCCTTACTATCTTATTGTACTGAACTTCCTCCTTTACTCTGTGGATATGGAATCCCATTTGCATATCCCGGCAAGCTCGCAAGCCATTGTAAATAGCCCCTTGCGTGTGTTTATACTTGATCCTTGCCTGATTAGCCATTGTGCGATTACCCGCCGTCTGTCAGCCTTCCCGTTTATTGTGCAACCTCCCGGCATTTTCCCGCTATATTTGTCTCGGCGTTGTTGGTGCTATTTTGCAGTCCTTTTAAGGAAATGTTATAAGGAGCAACTTTGTGTCAATTTGGCACTTCATGCTATTATTCTTCATTCTCAGTAATGAGAAGACTTGCTTGTTAGCAGTTTATGTTCTGTTATTCACTAGGTATTGTAGCATTTACAAAGATGTGCGATGTTTGTATGTTTATGCTGTTAAAGATGTCAGCAGCTTCGCAATATTAACCAGCTAAAAGGTACTTAGCCTCTTGACTGATGCTCCCTTTAACCGGGAAGAATGTTCCCCTCAGCCTCTCTTCTAGCTGGCAGGTGACACATTTCACGGGGTGTAGGTGTGCGTATCCATCAACATACCAGGTCTAGCTGGAACTTGTTCTTAGCACGTTGAATATATTATTCGGCCAGAGAAAAGGTATCACAAAATTCCACGTGAGAAATTAAACGTCATAATTCTCTATATTTTGTAAAGCTACCAGTACCTATATTTGTTTTGCAGGAACGTCATTTATTATAATTCAGTACTGATTATTATTATCTTTCTTGTGGCTGATGGTTTTTCAGTTTAAAAATAAAAGCATATTAAGTATACCAGTGTAAATGTGATTAATGGTATGTAGTTCATCTCAGACAGTGAGGCTATGCTCATCCATCCCAGCAGGATAAAATAAGCAGTGGCATCCAGGACTCAGGCCATTTGTTAAATAAAAACTTTAGATTTATCAAGAGTGACCAGCTATGGTGATGAGGGTTGCCCCCCCCCCCCCACCATATCCTGTGCCTTAGAAAGGACCGTTAATTGTCTAATTAATCACACAGTTTTCTGTGATAAATCATTAATATTTATAAATTGAATCCCCAAATTGATGCAGAATTCATTCTCATGAACTCATTACTGTAACAATTTTTCTCTTTTTTAAAATTAATTTGAAGACAGACTCAGTTATACAACTTAATTGTTTAAGCTGTCAGTTTTCCCTCTGGGGTAATCAGTCAGTGTTGTTACATTACCGTTTTTTGTAATAAACAAAAGCATTTCATCAAATACAGGGCAAGAGTTAGAGATGGAAAAAACTCCAAGACTAACAAGAGGTTGAGCAAAAATATACATCATACAAATTGTTTATTGTTGGTTACATGCAAACACAAGATTTTAAAACATCTTTATCTAGTTTTGTGTTCTTTGATTTCTTTTTGACTACCTATTTCGGATAAACGGTTAAAAAAAAGAATAACAAATGACTATTTTAATATACCTAAAGCGTTATGTCAATTCATCTGCGCAAAAGAATAACTGCATTTCATTATAATTTTTATTAAAAATTCAGGTTTGTGAGAATGACCCATATTTTCCCATAATTCTTTAATTCTTGATTTTTATTCTCATTGCATAGAACAATGACACACAGCAGCATCTCCCCACAGTATCAGTAAATAAAATACAAGGTAATTTCAGGAAGGGGGCAAAAGCAGCATAAATATATCCACACAGAATGCAGACAGCAGATTCTGGGAAATGAGGTAGTCGGTAAATGAAATGGTGTTGCAGTGTAAGGTGCAGGTGCAAGTTACAAGCTTCAGTTCTATCCTCCAATCACAGAGAAATCAAGAACTTCCATTAATAAAACTTCTGAATGGTGGGAAAATGTAATCTAAGTAACTTTGTCAGTAGCATGGTTGATAGAACCATATCGGAAGGCATTTCCTAGTCTGCTTATCTGCTGAGTGTCAGGGGCAGACAATGATAGAGTACTTACCGAATGCACAAAACAAAAAAAATGTTAACCAAAGGTGATAAAAGGGCAAGAAGAGGAACACAGTCAAAAACCAGGGGAGGGTTATAAATTGGAGGCAAATGGGCAAAAATACAAAAGCATGAGGCATACACATGGTCGTAAACAGAAAATAGTCAAAAACAAGTAGGCACAACAATCAACCAAAAAGCACGAGACAGAATCAAAAACAGCAAGGCAGAGCTACAGTGAACACTCAAACACAGTACAAAACACAGACATTACAAGAAAAGACTGGGTAGAACAGGGCTAAATAGGCTAACAAGGCACAGCTGGGCAAGATGAAACAATCAAGGTAAACTAGACAACAGAAACAAGTGGGTAATATGGGGGACAATATGAGGAACAGGAAGTGGCTGCGAGGGATTCTGGGAACTGGGGTCCGCTACTGCAGACTGTGATGCTGGGATTTTCATTAACAACAGTCTCTAGTGTTTAAACAGAATGATGCAGAAAACAAAAACAGAATCTAGTGAGCAGCAGTTCTGTGGATGGAAATGCCTTGTTGATGACAGAATGGACAAAAACAGAGAAGAATGGCCAGGCTGGTTTCTGCTGACAGGCAGCTTATGTGCAGTGGGGGGAATGAAGGCGGTTTTCTTTGTTTTTGTCTCCCCCTTTCACCAGATCTGTCAAGAACAGGATTGGTGCTCCTGGCTCTTCAGCTCTATCCATTTGAAATACAGGGTAATCCCATCACTTGTGCTACAATGGTTCCAGTGGAAGATCCATTCAATCCTGACAAGTCTCTTCTTGATGAGCCTAGCTTTGAAAAGCTGGCCATGTCTATGTATCTAGTAAGAAAGAGATGGTTTGTTACTCTCCTCCTGTTTACTGTAATCCTCCCCCTTCCACTTTGGAAACTGAACAGGAAAGAAGTAGGGGGAAACACACACTTAGAGTTTGGATAAGTTAAGCCTAGAGTAGTAAATCCCAGGCTCTACTGTGCCTCCTTGCTTTCATCCAGCCACCCCATCTACAGCCACCCATGCTAGCCCTATGTTTGCTTCCCAAACAAAACTACCTAGACATGACATGTTTCCCATATTGTTTAGGGTCTGGGTGTGAATAACTGTATTGTAGAGTAGACTTGGTGGTTCTGTTATTGGCATTATTGTGAGGAATGGCATTGTGTGACTGGGAAGCTTTTGTTATTTTGCCTAACATGGAACTGTTGGGACTTTGTGGTAAGGATGACCTGCTGGCTGTGGCTGCTGACTATGGTATCCGGGTTTCAAAATATGCTTCAAAAAAGGAAAGTAAGGGGATTATCACAGAGAGGTTGATTTTCTTGGGAGTAGTGGCCCTTACTCTGCCTACTGAGGCTACATCGGAAGCTGGTGATCATGGTTTGGTGACCCCACCTATTGCTGGGCTGGCAGGGGATTAAGGTGTGCAGGATGAACCTGGCCTGGAATTGGATGGGCTACAACAGCAAAAGATCACGTCGGGTTCTATTCATGTCAGCTAAGAACAGGAACCTGAGGATACAGAGGGAACAGGCTCATTGAAACTGGACACTTGACAATTAGAAAGACAGTTTGATCATATCGATTTATACTGTGACATGCAGTCAGAACTTGGTTTAATCAGCAGGAATTCATGGACACAACCTGCCTTGTGTCAACAGAGTTCAGAGTGTGTATTTACAAAGGTGTCATTCACCACAATGGTTATAAAGAAACACAACAAACAAAATGAAATGTCGCACCATACCAAAGCTAACCTATCTACCAAAAGAAAAGCGAAACAAAAGAAAATCACTCACTCAATCTCCCTAACCAAAAGTTACAAAGAAATTGAAACAAAGAAAATGACAGTCACTCCTTACTAAATCAATCAAACAGACTCACAAAGAGTCGAAACCAGGGATAAGGCATAATCATTGTTAAGGCACAGGCATAAATAATCGATACACAGAAAAGCAATTATCAAGAATAGAGACCAAAACCAGGGATTACACAAGAATCGATAAAACAAACAAACCAAAGTCATACAAGAGCAGGCAAAGCAGAAACAAGCACAAACCAACAATGAGAATGAACCAACAAAGTAGTCTGATGTTAGTGGCATCCGTAGTCCTTTTGTAGGTCCCAGAACTGACAATAGTACATGCTGTCAGGGCCGAGACTTGGGCAAGGCTGGCAAATCATCTTTGACACAGCTTACAACGTCTGCAGGTACACAATACAGAACCGCAAAACAGTATAGCACATGATCCAGGGGCATACTGCACAGTATTCATGGTGCAACATTGGTCAACATTAGCAATGGACAAAATGACACATCATGAACCATTTACTGTACTTTCTGACCCCACTAGATGGTGCTCTTGGTATGCTTTTGGACATGATTTGTATCCTTTTTTCGCAGCATGTAATGGGGTCATAAAAAACAACACTTGGTTCATGTGGCATCATTTTGTCTGTCACTAGTTAACTTCCAGTAGTCAGCAAGAACAGTATTTATTAGACAAAGTTTTTTTTAAATAGAATTCTTGGCTCTTACAATCTCAATATATCAGCACCTTGACCACACAAGGGATATTGGTGAAAAACTGAATTTCTTGCCTGATGGCTGAACTGAATGGCTGAACTTGTGTCTATCATCTTTGGTTTATCTTTGGTTATTTTTGCATAATGCAGGTGGGTTTAAAAACACATCATAATCCATAACTATCCAATCAACTATTAAATAGAAAATGAACTTCATTGAAGTTCCCTTTATTAGCCTGTTGGGATTGCTGTTTTGTATAGTATAATGTCAGTTTTTCAACCGCCATACTTTTTTTTTTTGTTTTAATATGGAAATGGTTGTTGTGATAATACATTGCATGGATGGAAATAAGTTTTGATGATGACTCACCCAACATGACTCCACATGCCTTAGCTGTGAAGTTCACTAAGCATTTTAGTATCTGAAATGGAAACTGAGCATTCTGTGGTATGCGTATTAATGAACTATTGTAGAGTGTATTGGAAAAAATGGATGCCGCATGTGTCTGATTATTCACAGATTAGAAGAGTTTAGGGCAATATATTACTTATATATTTCTACCATTGTAATGATGGAGACTGGTATCCAATCACGGCAGGATCCACAGCCATTTATTAACAAATCCAAAGCCACAATCTGAAGACATAATCATGAAGACAGGGAAGGGGTTGAGAAACATTCTGGGCAAGTATGGAGTCCAAAGGTTGGTAATACAGGTAAACAGTGCAGAAGTGATCTGGGGTGCGTTTCTCGAACAACGACGGAAGTTAGCATTAACAATGCATCGTACTATGGTAGTTCAAACTAACCAACATCCGAATAACGACTGTTTCTCGAAACCGTCGTACCACAGTAGTTCGAACCACGATAGTTAGTTAGGACTTATGTAGTTGGAACTACAGTGGTTCCAGCGCTGATTGGTCAGACTCACGGCTAACCTACTGTAGTTTAAACCACAATGGTTCCAGCGCTGATTGGTCAGACTCAAGGCTAACCTACCGTAGTTTAAACCACAATGGTTCCAGCGCTGATTGGTCAGACTTATGGCAAGTTGTGCGCAACAACTAACAAAGCACTTTCACAGCCGGTCGCGCACGAACACTCGCGAACTGTGTAAAATATATAATAATCACACACACACACACATATATATATTTATTTGTGACATCAATTTCTGTCAGTCACATAACGCCAATAATATGAAAATTAGCAATCGCGCAAAAATAATGCGAC
>JAODLC010000054.1:10350681-10404652 GCA_026781145.1 Hippopotamyrus pictus | reverse complement strand
GCATTTATGTAATTTATTTAAACTTTATTTTACCAGGTAAATTAACTGAAAACCAGTTCTCACTGCTTTACGTGATAAAAAATAATAAATAAAAAACATATTTTGGTGTAATTTTGGGGAGCCGGGAACCAATTAATTGGTTTTCCATTATTTCTTATGGGAAAAATTCGAGATCTCGAACTTCTTATAGATTCGATTCGGAGTTCGGAACGGATTAAGTTCGAGAAGCGAGGTACCACTGTAATTTCAACCATAGTTAATAGCCTATAACATTAATAACAATTCTTATTATTGCTGTTCTTACCTTTGTCCAACTTAGGAACATTTATACAGAGCTGTATGTAGGCTGCATTACAATGCATTGCACGTTATATATTGCATACATTGTGAAAGCACTTCACATGGGCAGCTATGTCTTTAAGAACCAAGCCAGTGGGATGGAGGGACCCTGGAATTTCGATGAAAGGAAGGTATCGCCTACGTATACCAGCACTGTGGAAACGCTATTAATATGCATGGTAGGAGCTTGTAATGCTATTGGATATAAAGAGATTATGCTTCAAATACCGTGGACTTTCGGTGGACTGAAGTAATTGTTACAAACATAAAAGAGACTATCAACGTCACGTAGCAATAATATTTTGAACAGGTATCAGTTAATAGATCTATTATAGTCCACTTTTTGATCGCTGGCGCATAAACCAGTTTATCAATGTTGACATTGTTTGTTGACAGGGAAACATGAAAAAAAAACATTTCAGTGTCTGTGTTTTGTGACTGTGGCATATTTTTCATGGACTATGCAGGCGACGTATTTTCCAAGTTGCATTTTACTGGTTATTAAAACCGCAGCATAAAACTGACAAAATTTACGACGCATATTTCCGTGTAAACATTATAGATTTCTTCGCATCGGTTATATTTTATGGGGATTTCAAAAGACCCAAAGAAGTAAATGTTAAGCCAACTATGGAGCAACCTGGAACTGAAGAAGTCAATCAGATCCAACAGCACGAGCCTATACGCTTTGGAATTGATCAGATTCTGAATAATACGGATCAAGCCAGCATGCTGCCGAACCGGACCGACGAGCAGGATTACCAGCTGGTTTCCGATATGTATAACCCTGTATGTTCCTCTTACAATGCAAGCAAGAAGATTAATTTAAGCATGCACATGAAAGTCAATGTAAAGGCAGGGAACACAGGCGGGGTGATCCGCGTTCCGGCCCATAGACCTGTGCCGCCTGCGCCTCGTCCCCCTGTCGCTACCTATCACACTGGCATCGCGCCTGGGGTAGCAGGCGTGGGAAACGCTGATTGTTTTGCGTTCCCCTGGATGGAAGACAGCAGAAGATTTGCAAAAGACAGACTCACTGGTGAGATGAAATAGTTTTTCTTTACTTGTAGTTTTAAATTTAAAAAGGTGGAAAACATTAAGGCTATTTTTTAAAAAAGAAATAGGATTCGTAATCGGTGAAAATATGTTTTCAAACCCGTAAGACAATTAGGCCTAAAATATTGTTTTTTCTTTTTACTTCAACGGTGTGACCATGATTTAAAATATAACACTTGCAGTAATTTTCAATATTATCTAGTCTATATAACAGTATGTCTGTTTAGATGATTAAAAACGCATGCCTGCAAAGTTGCTTTAACTAAACGTCATTATTCGAAATACCAACCTTTGCTAGTAAAACACGTCAAATTCTCAACAGAATGTACAAAATAAGTTTTTCCACATCGTATTATTGATTTATCCAAATGATTGGGTACTTATTAAATTAAAATGTAAAAAATATGTATTATAAATCAACCAAATATCAGTTATTGGTATAATTTATTTGTGCACATAGTATAGGATAGTATAGAATTATTGATGGCTATGTTTCAAAACAAATAAATCAAGTTGTAAGATAGATAGATAGATAGACAGGTAGATCGAACTGATACATTTACTTGATTTACTTAGTAATTGTCAGTACGTATTTATTTAATCATTTGCCTCCATTTGTGGTTGATGCCGGTGAACTGATATGTTTATATATCACGATTTGTTCAAGTGGAGTTCAAAACTGTGTTACTGCAATACACGCATGCCTTCTAATTAATTGTTGTGTATTTGTGAGCGTGTGTATTTCAAACTTCACTAATAGCATCTTACGTTTTAGCAAGGCCAGTGAGATTTTATTCTAATTTTAGATTTTTTAAGAACTGGCCAGTAACAACAGATGGAAATTAGTCTATAGTTTTAATTCAGGACCATTTGCAGTCTTTTTTCCCATATTGATCGATGAGCATTGTCCTTGTTAAATAAATAAATGAAACAAAATGAAAATTAACCGCTTTCATTTAGGCTAGTTATATACAACGTTGATATAGAATAGCATTAATATAAATCTTAAAATCTTGGTTTATTGTGATTGTGTTTTTACAACCTAAAGACAGTATTGCCATAGTTTAACGCATTTCTGTAGGACCTGATATATATATGCCCTGTTGAAAATCACACGTACAAAATATGGATACCACAACCAATATTGTTACCTTGACTGATAAAACTTGAGCTAGTCATAAAAATTTTAAACATCTAAATAGGCAGAAAAGCAGGTCACACTGCATCGGAGAACATCATTATGCAACGTAGATTCGAATCGAAATTTTGATCCGAGTTAAGAATGAAATCTTATGAAATTAGCATAAATTATGTAAGCATGATCCTTGAAAATTCGAAAGTCATACGGTTGTAGAAAAACTTTTCTTTTGGTGCTTGAGCTATTTGTAACTACGAATTAGACATATTTAACGGATTATGAATTACGGAAAGCCATATAAACGTTAATTCAGGATCGCAAAATGAAATGCACAGGTCGTGGGGCGTTATAATATCTTATATAAAAATAGTTTGCGCTTCATATACACTTTCAGAAAAAAATGGTAAAAATTTGTACCTTTGCTTGTCACTGGGGCCGTACCCTCAAGGGTCTGCCACTTGTACGTATCCTTAGAGATAGGGAGCGCGCGCTGATACATCCCATCACACGGCGAACCACCTCAGAGATGAGGACCTGAGTGCAGCCGTGTACCCTCCATAGCAGTAGGTAGTTGTAGCTTTTAAGGTACAGAAATGGACTCTGAGGAACATTTCTGTACTTTTGATGGTGCATTAATGCTATTTATACCTTTGGGATGTTGCTCAGAGCCCATTTCTGTAGTACAATTAAAAAGGCACAGCCCCAGTGACAAGCAACGGTATAAATTAGGCTATTACCCTTTTTCCTGAGAGAGTAGCTCATTATTTCCTGCTGGACACTATAGTCAAGTTAAAGGCAGATGATATTAATGTTGTAACACCACGTATTTAAAACCTGCATCTAATATACCTGTGAATGACCAGTTCCCATACCGATCATAATTCGACGAAGATAACAGACACACGTAACTAGAGAAAGCTTAATATGGAGGACATGCAGCCAGTGCCTTCTACCCCATGCAGTGAAATACGATATGCACAGTGTCTCCATATCCACATTAGAAAAAGAAAATTATATATGCCTGCAAATTTAAAAAATCCCCAGTGCTAAAATTATAACACTTTGTTTGACATGATTATTCAATAAAAATTCAATAAATCTATTTTGCCTACTATACGCGGACACCCCGACATTACTGAAGTTCCTTTCTGACACACTCTGTTTTAAATAGGCCTAGATTAAAATCTCATTCTGATTAATTTCATATAATCGAAAGCATCTGTGTGGCCTACTGCAATTGGCAGTATCATTTGATCCATATAGTTTGGTGTATTTTGAAGATATTGTTAATATTAGGTCTATTGCTGTAGCATAATTCTTGAGGGGCGCGTTTGCTGATAACGAACGACCTTAGCGAAAAACGAAAAAGTAAACGACGTAGAAAATAAAAAGTGGATCGGAACACTAGTAAATTTATGAACGAGATTACAAACGGACGATCGAGTTACGAAATGTTTTGAGAAACGCTAGCTAATTAATGATTGATCTTACGTATAATATATGAATTACTTATTGTTATTAATCTTTCAAGAAACGCATCCGAGAACAGCATCAAACATCGTGGCAAATTTCTGAAATATGACTTTTTTGATTCGTACAAATTAACATTGTCACAATGGCATGTAAACCTGTTAGGTAGGCTATAGCTTGCCAAAACAGTTAAAACCCAGGTTCACCACATGTCAACCTAACTGCAATGAAAACAGAAAGTTGGGTGACGAAAAACTTGTACATTTCAGTGAAAAACACCCATCTGGCCAATAATGTCTATATCTCCAGAGTATAATTGTACTCAAAAGCCGGAACTTTACCATCCGGATTGGCGTATTCGTTTATAACCGGGAAATGAATGAAGGCTAAGGAGGGCGTCCCAATCCGTGAGATAGCAGCAAGGACAAAAACAGTGAGTCTTACTGATATAACGTGGGATTTGACACCCATGAATATGAGGAGATCTGGCCCACCCTATATATAGTTTTTGAGCATCTGAGTTGCTGACCGTGAGGTATGAAAATTAAGAGTGACAAGGTGTCTTGTCCTGTTTTCATCAAGATACGTACATGGAAGTATTACGTGGAAGGCCAGGAGTTATGCCGAAAACTCTTTTTTTGTAACGTTTGTAAACGATCGTTTCAGTTTATGTGAAGTCATATTGTTGCATTCTAAGTGTGAAGTGGGTGTACAGTAACACTGTTCTTCTTTTCACGAAGAAAAAAATAATTTGTTGCTCAATTTTTTTTAAAACGTCTGGGTCTCCTTATAACCTATGGCTAACATATATATAGTGTTGCACCACGTAGCTCAGAAGACACCACCTCCAAATTGTATTAAAAACGTACTTGCTGCTGTTGTTAGTGCAAATTTAATGATGGTATGGGGATGTATTTTTTTCATGTACTTGTTAATGGGAGCTACAAAAATGCAAAATTTAATGGGGTGCTTTCTCTGCTTTCAGTGGTGCTCGCTCCCGAGACAGACATGCATTTCTACGGCAGGAATGCCCTTTTCGGCACAACACGTGTTTTCCGATAACGATGAATCATAGTTGTTACTATTGTTCCCTACGAGCGATTTCACTACAGTTCGGAACGTTTTTGCGCCCGTTTCTCAAGCAAACACGCAGCGTGAACGCGCGGTCACGGCTCTTAGGTAGGCTACTTAACTGGCGGCGCGCATGTCGGCTGATGAAGCTCACAGTCAATTTATGGGAGCCAGAGTGTGGCTTTTCTTGCCAAACATTATATTTGGTAATGATGTTAATCATATAATAGCTGGTGATAATTTACAATTTAGAGCAACATACTTAAAACAATATGTAGCATAACCTACCTTGTTTACTTTCATAGAGAGTAATGCGACGTAATGCGATGTTTAGAGTGAATAGTAATAAAAACATTTGCGTAGTAATTTGTTTCTGTGTTTAATGCTATCGTAATCAATAATTGTCAAAATATTTGGAATGACTGGGATTTATAACACGATTTTAATGGTTATTTTAAAATAGTGTCCATTTTAGTCTGATAAGTGTGATTATAGCCTATCACAGATAAGTGTGATTATATCACAGAGCTGAAAGCGCATATTAATTGGTTAAGTATAAAGGGGTGAATGTTTCGTGTCACGATATCCGCAGCCCTGTCAGCATTTGCCGTGAGCAGGCGAGTTGGTCATCCCTACCAGAACCGGACACCCCCTAAAAGGAAGAAACCCCGCACGTCCTTCAGCCGCCTGCAGGTCTGCGAGCTGGAGAAACGCTTCCATAGGCAGAAGTACCTGGCGTCGGCTGAGCGTGGCAGCTTCGCTAAGGCTCTGCAAATGACTGACGCCCAGGTGAAGACCTGGTTCCAGAACAGGAGGACGAAATGGAGGTAGGACCTGCTTTGCACCAGACAGTTTATGATTAAAGCACTAGATTTTGTTTAAAACTGTAAATATGTGACAGCTCAGCAGCAATTAGAAGACGAGTTTTATGTACATTACAACAGGAGACGCGTAGTTCTGAAGGTGATCATTGTGCGGATTTGTTTATTTGTTTGGGCTGCATTTTTTGTGTCATTTAAGGAGAAAAACTACTGGGCATTTGTGCCTTCGTAAATATTACAGTTTTAAAGGGTTATAAAGGGTTTAGCTAAAGATTTTGATTTGCAAAGTAAAACCAATGTAGAACTACTATGGTAAAGTAATAGAATCAAATTTTAAACAAATAAACATTAGAATGTTTTACATCCAAATCAAAATCTTTATACTCTTTATAAAAAATGTAATATTTACAAAGGCACAAATGCCCAGCAGTTTTTCTCCTTAAATGACACAAAAAATACAACCCAAAATGAAAAACCTCAGAAAACTTCAGAGTAAGGCTTCTGGATATAGATATAATAAAGAACATTAGAAATGTATTAAAGAGGATTTAAATTTTAATACAATACATAGAGTAACATATTTAAAACAATATGTAGCATAACCTCCATTGTGCACTTTCATGAGGAGTAATGCAACAAACAGAAACATAAATAAATCTGGGCTTGTAGTGGATGCTTCCATACAATATGCAATAAAACTATTTTTAGAAAGAAAATTTCAAAAAAGCTACACCCAAGTGAAGCTCTGTCTCAGCTAGGAGCCTCTGGCTGTCATCTTTCTCCTCACAGCAGTGTTGCTAGCATTGTTGAAAATTCCCACTGTCAGGTCATAATTAATTGTAATCTGGAATTGTTTTCACATTAGCTTTAGCTACTATTAAACTGCTGTAACCCATCTTTGCAGTAATTACCAGCAGCAGACATGTTGGAAGTCATGTACTTTATGTCACTCAGTAGCTGAGGATTTCCAAAGAAATGTCTCAGTCAAGTGAAAGTTACTTGCAGTGAGCTCTCTGCTTTACTTACCCAGTGAAATAGATGTATTTTCTGGACGTTTGGGAAAGGTGCCTAATTTTTTTTGTTATCTGCAGTCAGGGGCACTGTAAGGGGAAGGGGGGTGGATTTAGGGTGATTCCAAGGGCCCCCTGAGTGACTGGTAAAAATAACTGGATTGGTCTGGAATGGGGTGGGGGCAATATGATATGATAACTCATACCCAGTGGTAGCTGGATATTACCTTAGAAATACCCTCTCAGAACCAATTGTTCTTTAGTCTTTAGCCTGCTCATTATCTAGCTAAAAAATCTGAAAGTAATAGAATGGTAGAACATTTTTTTAAACTTTGTCGCTTGCTGGTCATCATACTAAATAGCATAAAAATGTGTATACGTGATTTTTCTATTATATAACCTTAAAGTTGTAACAAACTTTAGCAGCTGAGGCACAACTGTGTGGAAATACGTTGAATACTTAAATTCAAGTGTCATGTGTCCCTATCACCACCAGGAGGCAGTGTGCAGAGGAGCAGGAGGCAGGAAGACAAAAAGCCAATCGCCTGATTGTGCAGCTCCAGCATGAGGCCTTCCAGAAGAGCCTGGCTCAGCCCGTGCAGCAAGACCCCCCGTGCCCGCACAACACCTCCATCTACGCCCTGCAGAAGCTGCAGCCCTGGGGGGAGGACTGCAAGGTGTCCTCTGTCACCCCTGCTGTTTGATGGGTCTCGATAAATGCTCTCTGTCGCTGATAATTCAGCATCGGCTGAATTACTCAAGCACAGCCATGAGCACAGTGCTTTGGTGCAAAATCTGCAAACTTACCAACTGCACAAATACTGTTGTCACGTCGCCGAGAAGGGAATGGGTGAACAATCCAGATGCAAGCTTTTCTTGTAGGAAAAACCACAAGGGACAGATAACTAATAATACCTAATAAGAAAACTAGAGACAGGTATGGGGGTGATTAGGTGATTATGGGATGGCCAGTGCCCCCTGCAGGCCAAATGGATACTCACTGGGCTGACAAGCTGGGTCCTGTTAGCGTCCTGTTAGCATCCTCTCTCTTCTATGTGACAATGTGTATCTTGGCTTTTGGTCCTGTGTGATCCCAGAGTGAAATTTGCCTGCTGCTTTGTACTAGATCAAATACTAATCTAGTTCATTACACTTTACGATTAATTTTTTCTATTTCCCTGTCATCCTGGATATATCTGCTACAGATATCAAAGATTTTAAACTAGTAATCTGGTTTACCTGTTTGCTTTATGCTCAAAAGAGTACAATAAATTGATTTTTGTATATTTTTGCACAGAATCTCAGCAGACAGATTGCTGTGATGTTCATATGAGATTAATATCTTAAATGAGATTAATGAGATTTTAAATAATGAGATTAAAAGTATCAAAAATTTAAGTTAAATTATTCATCCTTTTCAAGGGTCCTGTTCTTCCACACAGATTTCAGTCACAAGCAGAACACGTTTCTCTCACCAGGAGATGGGTGATATTAGTAAAGTGTCACTCATGTATTGCCTTTATTCACTTTTCACTTTTCTAACGGCATCTCTCCATATTCTCTCCACTTGCATGAATTTCAAGTCGAAGTAGTTCATTAAATAGGAACAGGAGTTTTTCTCTGTTATCAAAGTCATCAAAGCACGCCACCATTTATCCGATACATGATCTCATGTCACATGTGATTAAAATTGGCTTTGAAAGGCTAAGTTGTAATTGTAAGCCTGCCTAATAAGGTGAAGAAATGAAAATGAGAACTGCATTCTGGGGCTTGTGGTTTAACCCTAAAGTATTTGAATTAAATGCAGCCTGATATATTGGCCTGTTTCTGTCTTATTTGCATCATGCTGTTGCTTTCTGACAGCATGTGGGGGCGTCGTCGCCGACGAGGACCCTGTCACATACCGGCGTCCCTCCGGGTCGCGTCTCGCTGGCTCTTATTTTCTCGAGAGAGCCCCCTTTCACCGTACATCTCAGTCACTGGTCGGACGTGACCTCACCCATTTCACAGCCGCATTCTTCCGCACTCATCCTGATTTGCGTTCTATACACGTAATTACAGATATTTTCCAGTCTTTTACTTTTTTTAGTCCTGTAACGCAATACTAGGACTTGACGACCTTTGTGGGAGGTACTCTTTCCGGTGTTTGCTCCCTGTTTTCCCGTCCTGCCTTTAAATGCTGGCATTTCTGGTTTATGTAGCTCGCTGAGCGACACCTGAGGCAGCTGCTCATTTGTAGAGTCGTGACGTCGTGCGGGTGCCTCACGGCGCCCTTGAATGATGCTGCTCTGGGCAATTTCCCATCTCACCCATGCCAAGATCTGCCCGCGAGTAGGTGTCACATCTGCGAGTGCCAGGAGGCATAAAGGAACGCCAAAGGCAGCTTCGGAGAAGGTTAAGCCCCAAAGGGGACGTCATTGGCAAGGCTATAGCAGGAGAGTAGGTACTGATGCTGTCCTACCGGGGGTTAACACTGGGAATCACATCTAACAAAGAACGGGAACCAGGTGTGGAACATGAGGGCACAGGAGAGCCAGTAGAGACCCCTGCTGGCCAAACAGGAGCAAGACAGGACTGGTGGGGACCAATCATGACAATAGGCCTTTGGAGGAATTAAAACAGACTGTGGCTCCTTGAGTTTCATTCCAAGGTAAATACCTGAGTTAATCACCCTGTAGCAGCTTGGAAATGCAGGCAGAATGCTTACAGTTTTGTTTTCCTCATTATTCTGGGCTTTTTTACCTGAACATAATCACGAAAATCTCACTGACTATTACAAATATCTGTTCTTAAATGAAACATAAAAAATATACCTACACTGTTTAAGCAACTCAGGAATTTTTGATATCATCTGTAAAATGTAAAGCAGATATGGGCTATTAGATACCCCTTCACTAATCACCACCTTATCATGGTGGAGGGCTTTGTGTACCTCTGAGAGACTTCTTTCACTTGTTAGGCATAGTATGATTTGCAATTAAAATAGGACCAATTTATGATGTCAATACATAGTGAATACTTGAAACTAAATGAGTTTAACTATTCTTTTACTATTAGCTTTTAAATATACCTTTAAAAGTACTTTGAATAGTTTCATCCATCCATCCATCCATCCATCCGCTTATCCTGGACTCGCAGAGTGTGAAACAAGGGTGAATAATACCCCCAGAAGGGTGAGATTTATATATTCTTAAGAATGCAGTGGAGTGCTTTAGGAATACACAATCACACCATTATGCAAGATGTAGTGAGAGAGGCTGTGGTCACCTCACCAGAGGGGAAGCGATTCTCCCCCTGAAAGTTTTTTTATTCATTTGTCACAGTGCTGAAGTGACTGATGTTTTATGCTCTGACACACGTGCACAAGGTTTTGATTTTTAGTACCTTCTGCACAGGTGATTTAGTGTTAGGAGAAATGCATGAACTGTTTTGAGAACTTCATTTAGAGTGGTGAGAATGGTATTTCTGATGAGAAAATTGCACGACAGCCACTGAAAAACTGTAACATGGCAAGGTATCTTGAAATCATTACCTTTGCTTTGGGGCATTTTTTTGAACAGAGCACCATCTAGTGGAGAAAAAAATACAACAAATGGTTCATGAAGCGTCATTTTGTCCATCACTACTGGGCAGTATGTCAAATTTTTACGGTTATATTGACATATTTCCAAAATGAGATATCGGATGACAGAATACCATTTACAATTGTATACTTTTATGGGTTTTTAAATTGGGGCTTTGCTAAAGATTTTTATTGAGGCTTACAGCGTTCCTTCCTGGTTGTAAACAACACAAGCATATACAAATCAGATAAGAACATCGGTTGTGACGTTACACAGAATCCCAGAACCCACAGCGGAGATCAAGCAGAACAGTTACAGTAGCTGTGTCTCACAGGGAAGCTGAAGGTGGGGAAAGACCAGGATTCATTGTTACTTACTTCATTTTGTTTTAAAACATTAAAAAACATTCACCTTCAGTTTTAAAATCAGTGTCATAAACTGATGAAAATGCTGCTGGGTGACATAGTGGAGAGAGGATTTTATGCTGAGGTTGTTTTTTTGGATAGATATAGGCACGGAGTTCTCTGCTCCTCCAACTGCATGGATCCCTCCCCGTTGAAACAATAAATACATTACACAAAGGTAGCACACACAACAAAAGAACAGCATACCGTGTGTCTTTTGCCTAGATATTTAGGAGACATTAGTACTTCGCTCACACTCTTCTTGGCGTTAATGCTTCTCTCCAAGTCCAGCTCCTTATGGCTTCAGAATTTTGACCTTCTTTGAAATGTCTTTCTTCGATTTCTTGTCTGTCTTCAATTTCTTGTCTTTCTTCAATTCCTCATTCTGGAGCGGCTAGAAAAAACACTGACCTAATGTTTACTTTAGTCACTTAAAAATCGCCTGAACAAAATAAAATACAGTTAACCACATTCTTCTCATGCCTAGCTACTCCCACCTTGACCCATTTTGCAGACGCAAGCATGCAAATGGATGGATCTGCCTATTACCCAGATATTTCCACAACCAGAGCTTCTATAGAACCAGTAACTGAATAGCACATTATGGATATCCTCCTTCACCTTGAATACAACTTAATCTAAATTCCCACTAGGTGTCAGTAGTTACAAAGCATAGAGTCTGAGCACTCAAATACTGAATGACATTACATATACTTGGACTCCTATGACAGTATGCGTATCATAAAGCAGGATTTGTGCTTATCTAGATAATGTGTTGGGTTTAAGGTAGCCTGGGCTAAATGTGAGTGAGTGAAGATAGAGTTTCTCCTCAATCTTAACAAAGACCTGATACTTTTTACCTTGTGGGGAAATTTTCCTGGTTCCCACAATGGAAGACTCAATTTTTGAAAAATTTATTATGCAAAATATGGTTCTGCCCATAGAAATGAATGGACGGTCCCCACAAAGACATGAGTTTGTGTGTGGGCGCGCGTCTGTGGAAGAGAAAGCAACCCTCTGCACGAATTGCCAAGCAGAGATCATGGCCTGACTGTGTGCATACCTGCTCCAGGAGTGTCAGCCATCGCCTCAGGGAAGAATCATACCCAGAGCTCACCCCCCTTTCCCCTGGCTGCACTCGTCCGGACTTTTTAACTCCCAAGGCAATAAAAAGGGCTTTGTGCCCCCCCAACTGGTAGTTCCGGTGCAGTTGTTTTTGTGTGTATTATCTTGCCGATTTTAGAAATTTCATGTTCAGTGTATATTGATAACTCAACAGGATATCCTTTGTAAAATGCAAGTGCCACATACATATTTATTAAAATGTATGCAACACTTCAGACACAAGCTGATCTTTTTTTCTAAGGTTTTTTTTCTGATATATTTGACACAATAATTATGCCTATCCTTTATGTATACGCTTGTAATTCTGGGAGCTGCTGAAATAGTTGCCCCACATGTTCCGCATTCCGTGACTGGCGTCAATCGGAGCCAATGAAAATAGAGGGGCATCCAGGGGTGGATCCAATTTCAGGCCCCCCATTGGATCTGCCACTGGTTTTAACAGGGGTTTGAAACCAAAACCACAACATATTCACTGTGGTGCCCCTGTGGAGAGAGAGTGAGTTCTCCTGCCCTCCTCTGAATGGCAGAGCCTACTGTATACGACGTGGACGACACTAGCCATTACATACTCCGGTGGAGGTTGTTAAATTGTAAATTGTGCGATCATAGCCTTTCAAACACAAGTGCACAGGCAGGCATTTCCTTGGATGAATTTCTGGGACAATCAGTCTGTCAGCTTGCTAAGGTGCTGGCGAGATGTGTATTAGATTGTGTAACTCAGTTGTATGCCAAAACATCAAACCTGTTTTCAGCAATGTAATCAAAATGTCTTTCGTCAGATGTCTTCCAGATCAGTAAACATTCCTCAGCTGGGGCAGTAATATCATGCAATGTACAGAAAGCCTTAAATGGACAATCTATGGATGAAAAATAATGCTATATTGCTGAAAGACATCATAACTATCTGTTAAGTGACTGAGTTATTATTATCTAGTGTAAAACCACAGCAGTAAATATTCTGAATGAAGTGCATTTAGAATGTAGTGAACTGAAGGATGTAACATCCAACATTGTTTCAAAATACTATTATTGTGTTTTATATATTGAAACAATAGTTCAAATCCCATGTGGTTTCTGAATCACTTGCAAGGCTATCCCTTATCAGAAAATGTTTCCGGAATATGAAATGCAACACACAAGAGGCTGTCTTGGCAGACTGGGCATTGGCTATGAGTTCCACACCTGTGGCAGTTACAAAGCAGTTATTATGGTACCCTTGAATCAAGTATTTTATTTGTTAGCAAATTAAAAAATATTTAATGTTAAACATTTAAAATACATACTTAATTTGGGGTGTATTAAATAAAATATATTGTGCAAGGTGATTGCATAAAACCCATGGACATGCATGTGGAATATATTTCATAAAAAGTTTAAATGCCTTATAATGATTGGTACTGTATTAGTATTAAGGATGCTTTGTAATGCATTATGCGGGTATCTATAGTACATGGGAGATGATTACTTGAAGTAAAGTGTTACCAATGTTTCATACACATTTAAGCTAATAATAAACCACAGTGTCTTCATTCAAAGGGCTTTCCATCTGCTGCAATAGTTGGATCATTACAGGAGACGTACCTACTGCCATCTAACTAGCAAGAAATCATAACCCTGTGCACTGAAAATGCTGAATATCACACACGGTCTTTGTATGTTCATACCGGCTAGTTTTGGAATAGCTTTTTTTTAATACCAAATTAACAAAGCCATCAATTCTTAGTCTGCCAGTACCTGTTAACCTCTAACAGAATCACTTTTGTTTAGGCCAATTACCTTATAGCAAAGGTACACTAAATAGCTAAAATATTCCTGAAGTGTAATTTTGTATGAAGGTAATCTTATGAAAGATTTTCAAATAATTATGATTCTTTAATGGCTACGTAATGTCCATTAAATAAGTCAATGGATGTTACTTACACAGGTTGGACTACTGAAATATTCCTTCTGTGCTAATCAATGGCTGCTTTGTTCATGGGTTTTCCGCTGAGAACACCCCATTGGTGCCAGCCTCCTCATCAGTTTGCCATCTTGTTTTCACAGATGCTTCCAGCTGCAGAGGTGCCAGGTGCCTTCATCAGGGGCAGAGAAGTTGGAAAGCATTAGTTGTACGGTAGCTTGCAGTTTGCTCGGAGATCGCCGTCTCTCGTGGGTGCGATTACACGTGAAAATACAGGATTTGAATCTAGGCCGCCCGGGTCAGACCTCACAGAGCAGGACAGGTCATTTCCACTCAATGATAGTGTGCCAGCAAATTAGTCAGACTCAAACCTCTGTAATCAGTACCTGACCGAGATTAAAAAGAAGGTTTTGCTGTCTGTTCATCAGCTGCATTCAGCACCACAGCTGTCTGTGTGTGAGGTGTGTGTGTGTGTTACAGACCATGTGTTTTTAATTGGAGGTATATAGCGCCGCAGAACTCCTTGCACTATTTGTTTATTGTTTGTTGCTGTTCTACATACACTGGAGGAGCTGCTTTTAGTGTCATTGTACGTGTGTATAGTGACAATAAAAGGCATTCATTCATTCAGAAGGGGTTCAAAACAGCCGTTTCGACACCAGAAGCCTATTTCCGAAACTCACACTGTCAGTCATATTAAAATGTGTTAGACAAACACTGATTTCTGGAAAAAGTCTCAAACGAATTTTAGCACATTTGTTTGTTTATTTCTGCACATTTCACTTCATTGAACTATAAGTGAAATTGCAGATTTAATACCAATGCACCCAAAACGTGATCCACAAGGACCAAACTAGGCTCATACAGACCAGTCTGATTTGTGATTTTCTGCGCAAATCAAATGTGCTCAGTCAGTCATACTGTAGGTAAGTGTGTGTATCAGGCTGTTTTTACACATAAACCTTACTAACAATGAAAATACCCTCCTAAATCACAATATCAATTTTGTTTTTGACAAACATGAGACTGAGAGAATGAGAAAGAGGGTCCCAGCACCATTTCAGGCAGGCTGGGATGTTCTGGGTTCCAGCGTTCATTCTGCATTTCTCTGCAGTTAGTGCTGCAGTTTGTACTCGCTCGTTAATCTTAATGACCGACCTCTGTTTGGAACGTTGCTGTCTTTGGTGCCTTTGTTGTGGCCTTTTGGCCACCTGCACCCCACTAATTTCCACAATGTATGCTACATGGCCAAAAGTATGTGGAAACCCCTAGTAATTACAGGAATTGGGCACATAAGCTGCACCCATTACTGACAAGCAGGTGTATAATCAAGCACCCGGCCATCAATCTCCAGCATCAAACAATGGCAGTCGAATGGGTGTTCATGTAGCAGAGGTTATGGCTTTCATCCTGGCACCATCACAGTAGGCCATCTTTTCAACAAGCCAGTTTGATAAGTTTCTGTCCTGCTAGGGCTGTCCTGGTCAACTGCAGGTAAGTGAAGTGGAGATACCAGGGAGCACGTTCAGTTTCATAATGATGAACCACACAAACTCACAGATCACCCAACATCGTTCTAACATTTCATGGAAAGCCTCCGCAGAAGAGTACAGGCTATTATCTCAACCAAGGGTGACCTAACTTTGTATTAATACCCTTGTTTCAGAGTGAGATGTTGCACAAGCTGACGTTCACAAGCTTGTAGCCATATAATGTATTTAAAAATGGTGCTGTCTCCTTTTTCAATGGTAATCTCGAAGGTTGCATAACTTGTGTGAAATGCGTCATGAACTTTAATTAAATGCAAAAAAATACCTGAATTGTATGCATTTTCGATTCTTTCAGGGACACTATGATGCACAGGTTCACCTGCGCCTAAGCCCAGGGGCCTCCACTAAAACAGGGCCCTGACCGTCGTTGTTCAATGAAACATTAATCCTAGAGTTGGCACCTATTTTACAGGGTTGTTCCATATTGAAAAAAATATGGTTTGTACAAATTCAAGATGCGATTAGTCCCATAGTTTTGCATCTATACCAAAACATCCAGACCATGTCACCAAGTCCCCCCTAACATATTTTATCTCCCTCCCGTTGACAACTACACCATCATAGAAAATAGTAGGGGGGCCTTAAATAGCCCAGGGACCTCTGCCCATGTTAATGTACCTCTAGATTTATTCAATGGTATATGTCCATTTACTTTTGCACCACAATAATGCATTGTTAATATTTTGTACTACCACTGTAATAATTTATAAAATGAAAATGAAACATTACACAACAGATTTGGTTAAGGAAATCACCAAGCAGAGCTTAATGTGACAATAACACTTCATATCTCTACAGGCCTACAGGTATTTAATAGGAATGTTCACATTCCTGGTACCTAATTAAAATTTAGATTTGTGGCGACTCATCACTAACAGAATTTACAAACAATTTACAGTATACTACGTCGTTGGTATGGAGATTTTTCTTGTTTTGGCATGATTGAGCTGCTAACAAATATCTCAATAGTGTTTTTCCAGTAGCATGCTGTGTGGGAGCAAACCATGATTGTCCCATCCATCCATCCATCCATCCTCTAATCACTTCTCCTGGTCATGTTGACATGGGGCCCGAAAGCATAGGACTAATGGGACAGGGTTAGGATACACCCTGGATAGAATGGCAGTACCATGATTGTTCCATAATTTTCATTTATGTTTTTTTTTTTTTTTATCTCTTTTTGTTTATGTGCCTTGCTCTGATAAACTGCTCTCATCTTTGCTCAATACCTGGAACAATTTCAGCTTATACTGGCCATAAAAAGTCATTTTGTCAACAAGGCCAAATATTCAGTTTCTTCGTTCATGATTATCTAGAAAAAAACCAAACAGAATGAAACAAACCAGGCTACTTTATGGCACAGTTCCGTGTGATTCAGGTATGATGTACAACTGGAGCTTAAATGAGGGCCAGCTGGTCATGTTTGGGATAATTACAAAGAAGATATATGGTCAGCACGATTTATCTGGGGAAGCATAGGGGAGTCTGAGCTATGTTCCAAATATATACCGGTCTGTCCAGAACCTTACATAAGTACTGTTTTGATGGATCTTTTTTAGCTGCCATGAAGTATTAGCATATTTACATTGAGTACTAAGCTGTGTCACTGTCAGGTGAACTGCAGAATACAGTTTAAGATAAAGATAAGCTATCATATTCAATGATGACCGACTGACACCACAATATTATCTAATTTATTAGTGATATTCCTGCAGGATTAACATTTCTCATATGTAGTTCCCCAAAAGTGGATTGAGCTACCAAACCATATCATCAGATTCCCTCTCAATATTAACAAAATTTCATTTGCCATTCATGCAAATGCGTAGGAATTTTTTATTTTTCACATATCCCATCGTCTTGCTACCTTTTTGAGACATACACAGATATACAGGTGAAGTGTATTGCATAGCTCTTGCACCAGTGCTACTTCCAGTTGTAATGGCCATCACTGGAAGCTCAGCCTAGCCACACTTATTCCCTAGTCTCCTTGACAGCTCTGTGCTTATATTCTGCTATCTGCTTTGCTTGCACACCACTTTGGCTGAAAGCATCTACCAAATAAATTAATATAACTGTAAAATATGATTGGTTTTGAGCATTAGAAAATCAGGTAATGTGTCAATCAACATTATTTAGTAGAGAAATAACCCAGATAGTAGTATATGGCTCTGAAGGTTAGGTCCCTTTGACTGGAAGGTTGTTGGACTGATTCCCGAGGGTGGTGGGGTGACTATAGTTGGGTTCTTAACCATGAAAATTGCTTGTGGGGGCTTGAAAAATAGCTGACCCTCCACCCTGAGCACAAGCTTCACCCTCACCTGTATATTTATATCTCACAGGGTATTGATAGGAGATATGAGAAAGCTACAGTTTCTGCTTTCTTCTATTGCTCAAATTGTAAAAACTTAATTAAACCAATATTACATAATATAACTTGATCGACCATGCATTACAATTTCCACCATTGCCTTTTGTGTAGCCATTCACTGCTGGAGTCGCTGGAACAATATAGTAATGGGAAATTTTTTTTAAATGCTTTTGTTTTAATGGCCAGTTCGGGATGTGTCAGATGAAGTTCTGTCAAAGTGCACTTAGAATGACACATTGTGGCATGTGTGCTGATGTAACTGGCACACCCCTGTCTTCCTTCCATTCCCATTGCTACACTTGCAGCATGTCATTCCATGAATTGTAGAAAGCATGAGTCATGAATTGCTGCTATGAAACAGATCATTACAGCAACTTCTAATCTAACTGTCTATTTGTCCCCATGCTGTAAGAGATCAAAGAACCAAATAGTTTTTTTCTCAGGCACTGGTACAGAAAACGATTAACATCTTCCCTTTGTTTTATAGCATCCTGGTATGTTCTTATGGGATGTATAGCAATTTGGGACCATTGGTGGGGTGGAAATAGCTGCAGTGGTGAGTAAGATGTTTTGGATTCCCGGAAGATAAAAACATTACAATATTAACATCAAAATGGAACCGTACATCTGAGAATAAATTAAAGTTTTCTAGAACCAAAAACAAGAAACCTGAACAAATAAGAAAGTGGTTATTAAGTGAACTGCACTGAACTACTACAGTACCACATACCAATGAGACGTCCTCTCGCCACAATTTGATTCTTTTCAGTAGCTTAACCAGCTGGACTAATTTTTCTGCGTTGTTTTTTTTTTATTTTTTATTTTTATAAATATCCAACAGCATGATATAACTAAATATAACTGAACATGAACATCACCTGCATGTCATCCTAAAAGGGATCACAAAAGCTTTCATCTAGAAACATGTATACATTGCTTATAGTGACTGTAAACTATAGATGTCCGTCTATCCACCCCTCCATCCATCCTTACATTCATGGGCGTAAATTACAGGGGGGATGGGGGGTTGTAGCCCCCCCCAATAAAACAAAACCAGCTCATACAACCCCCCAATAATCACGTTTCCCCCGTAATGGGAGGAGACCTCAACCCCCCCAATGCTCCAGCCAAAGTTACGCCCTTGCTTACATTCATTTTCAGTGCTGCATTTTCATTACTCAGAAAACAGCTTAAGCAGCCATTCTTCTGAGGGCATCATGTTGGCTAATAAGATACGTAATCAGTTCTCTACAACTGCTAAACTAACTACACGCACAGCTGAAGAGCTAACAGTCACTGAAACGCTGGAGAGCACGATAACTACACACACAGCTGAAGAGCTATCCACCACTGAGTAGCCATTATGAAATAAATGAACTATCTATTCACTTTTCTCAATGCAGTTATTACATTGTAATTTATGTGCACACTCAAACTATAACTGACATGTTCATGCACACCATATTAATTACTGTTTTATTACAGGTTTTGAAACCAGTGGTAACATTGCTCTTGTACACTCCACTGCCATAATTGAGCGACAGTTAAATATTAAATACATTCAAGGATCCTATTCATTGCAAATATACTTTTCTTACAGGTAAATTAAATGTGCAGGCTAACATTGTTATCCAGTACTGAATAAGCAGTTATGAAAGATATGTATTTATTTATTTATTTAGAAAAATTTAAACCCATATGCTTGTATGGGATATGGGGTTTGGAAGGTTCATTTACCTTGGCAAGGACATTCATGTCTCTGGTGACTCTTCCTATGAAGTCAGCAGATGGACTGGAAGAGCATGGGGGGGTCATGAGGTCACTTTAAAGGGGTGTGTGGCGCTCCCGATATCTTTGTAAGAGGACGAAGGTCCAAGGTCCGAGTCCTGGTGCTCCATGTCTTGCTGTATGGGAGTGAGACATGGACGCTATCCAGTGAGCTGAGACGAAGACTGCACTCCTTTCGGTACCCTGTCTCTTCGGAGAATCCTTGGGTACCGCTGGCTTGACTTTGTGTCCAATGAGAGGTTGCTAGCGGAGTCCCGAATGAGACACATTACCTGCATTGTGAAGGAGTGTCAGTTACGACATTATGGCCATGTGGTGCGTTTCCCTGAGGGAGATCCGGCTCGCAGGATCCTCATTGCTGCGGACCTGAGTGGCAGGACCAGGCCAAGGGGACGCCCATGTAACACCTGGCTGCAGCAGATGGATGGCCATTTCGGGAGGGTGGGACTGGACCGTGTGTCCGCGTGGGGGGGGGGGTGACCAGCCGAGATCCCAAGGAGTTTCACCATGTGGTGGGTGCGGCAACGTGCTGCATCAGCACAAGCTCCCCAACCTGACCAGACCTGACCTGCTTGTATAACACTGTTGGATTAATGTGATTTGAGGTGTCTGGTTTCCAAGCCGTAGGACTGTCACAAACATTTGTTTGCGTTTGGAGAGGAGTTCTTAGAAAACACATTTGTCCCGTCACTGCTGGGTAGCAGCAGCGTTTAAGCTACATTATGGCCAGCAATTGTTTTTTATCTATATTCTGAAGGGCCATTCGAACATTGTTTCTATGTATCAAAAAGTCGAAGGCTCAGAATCGACCGGATCAGGTTGTGTAAAACAACTGTCATCAAAATTACCCATTATTATGTTTATAGGGTATGCAAACAGTACAATGTCCATTCATACATATTCCAAACCACATATCCCAGTCAGGGCCATGAGGGGCTTCAAACAACAACAACAACAATAACAACAATAGATTAAAGTGTTCTAAGAGCCCAAAACAATATACCCAAACAAATAAGAAAGTGGTGCTTACATAACAATGGGGCACCCTTTCACCATAAGGTTTAGATTTTATTTTGGTTTATACATGTTTTCTTGCCTTTCTTATGTCATATTTATTTCATATGCTTGGTATCAGTATGCAGAGTTCATGCATAGCCTGGCCTGGAGCATCCATCCATATTCTAACCACTCAGCCCAGGAGGCACCTGGAATGTCAGGCCATCACAGGGCACATATACACACAGCGGGCATCGCAGGGCACGTATACACACAGCGGGCATCGCAGGGCACGTATACACACAGCGGCCATCGCAGGGCACGTATACACACAGCGGGCATCGCAGGGCACGTATACACACAGCGGGCATCGCAGGGCACGTATACACACAGCGAGCATCGCAGGGCACGTATACACACAGCGGGCATCGCAGGGCACGTATACACACAGCGAGCATCGCAGGGCACATATACACATAGATATTTGGGGTGGGACGAAAACGACGTCCAGGGGTTTTTACCATCCTCTAAATTATTGTTCTTGAGTATTGGAAGTGGACTTCAGCAATGTGTAAAATGGATACACAAAAACGCAAGTACAGTCAAATATGCATACTGAGAAATAACCTTGGTCTCCGCAGAGATGTGAGACGCAGGAAGAGTGAATGACCAGGGTGTGAGGAGTCAGCCATGATTTTCCCCGCCCTCTTCTTCATACTGGATGAGTAAAGGTCTTTGACAGTGGTGATCTGACAGCTGATAATTTTCTCTGCACATCACACCATTTGCTGCAACTTCTGCTTGGTGTGTAGAGATAGAGAACTGTACCAGAAGGTGGTGGAGGGTGTGATGATATGATGGCAGCGTAGAACTCAACCAGCAGTGCTTGGTGCAGTACATATTGGCAGTTTTTTCCCAAGCAAAATCATTTTTCACCCATTTACATGAACAGATATCTTTTATGGAGTAATTCAAATTATATATGTTGTTAAATAGATACATTGCTCAGGGGTGCTACAGAAAGACTGAGCTTGGGACTCAAACAGAAAATGGTCATTACTCCAAACTATTAACCAATAAACTGGGATTCAGAGGAGCCCATAATTATTTTTATAAGTAAACTGTGATTCAGCAGAACCTTGAATGAAAAAGGTGCCTTACTAAAACCTTCTGTGTTGGTCGCAGGCAGACCAGGATTTTATCCTAACTATGTGCTCTGAAAGGTACCTGTACACTGACCAAATCTATTGGCTCCCACAGCTCTGGAGGGCAGCATGACGAATGTCCAAAGCCAACAAGTTTCCTTCTCTCACTGTATTAGTGTGGCCAGGCTGCGTTTCCCCCGATCCACCATGAATAAAAGCGAGGTGGAACTTGCCTCAAATGTAAATCTCATATGCCCCGAAGGGGAATTGCCTGCTACTTTACCAGACTTCACCTGGATCAATAAAATGCTGATAAAGTATCCAAGAACCTGTTCAAATGGGCAAACTGCATTTGTTTGGATGAACATGCCATGCAAATGATGTAATGCAATAACAATGATTGGCATGGCGCCAACACGGCAGGTCAATCTTTTATGAAGAACCTGGGAACAACTCACCGCCCAGCTTCTCAGGATGTTTATTAGTTTATTTAGCTTTTGGGCATAGTACATACAGGCTCTCTGTCTGTTCTGGCTGCACTGCTCTGACTTCTTGCTTTATACTTGCCGCAAGTCTGTAGGCAGTTGGATAGATCAAAACAATTCACTCCTTTTCTGTGACACCGATTTTGATTTATATTTATATTATCACCTGGCTATGCACTGAGGGCTGTCACAATGCTGGCAGGCTGAAAGGTGGCTTAATCGTTGTTTATATTGTGTAACCTACAATACCACGTCTTTGTCATTTGCATATTTAGATTATATTTTGAAATGCATCCTTATGTTAATTTTGAGCAATGCATATTTTGGTAACTCAAACAATACAGTTACAAAAAGATATATACCGAGGTGCAACATATCATTTTCGGTTCGTTATGCACAATGAAAGGAATGAATACATTTGTTGACATGGGTGGATAGTCCTATATGTTTAACACTGATTGTGAGTTGGTTTCGGCTAATGCTGGTTACTGGCAGTCATAATCGGTGGTTTGGGTACATTTTGGTCTCCCTATAGTACAGTAGTATTGGAGAGAGAGAGAGAGAGAGAGAGAGAGAGAGAGAGAGAGAGAGAGAGAGAGAGAGAGAGAGAGTCTGCTCTGTTATACCGAACTGGGATATGTTGCTGGTAATAGCAAACTCTTCTGAGATGGCATTATCCCAGTGCGTGTATGACCGACGCAAGACAGAAACAGCTTCTGCAAGTTAGTCGCCCCCTGGCATATAAAGCGCTATTGCTAGGAAATTCAAACCGGGCTATGAAATAATTTCGGCTACAGGGGTGTTTATCGCTACAGATATTCGACCATCCTCCGTAGTATAAGACTCGGGATTTATTTCTTTATAATTGTTATATTTTTGGATTTAAAATTAATTTACACAGGGCTATTAGATTTTACAATGTGCAAATACAACTGATCCTAATTGTCTGTATTTGCATTTTAAAAATAATATACATTTATGATTTGTTTTGAAATTGAACCGAATCGTGAATCCAGAATCGAGGTTTGTACCGAACTGAATTTTGTGTAGCGTTACATCCCTCCTATAGCTATTAATGTTAACGTTTTATATGAATCTTTGCATTATATCGCATTATATTAATCAAAACATGTCTTTAATAAAATGGTCATGGATAGGAAATTAAAACAGGACAGCAGCACAATTACATGTATATGTGTGCTTACATATACTGCCCTATCAGGTGCAAACGACAGACAAGTTTCCTCCCACTAGGAACAGAAAAGGAAAAACAGAAAGTCTTTCCAACCGCAGATACTCCACAGGCAGCCTGTACAACATGCGCTGTGCAGTCAGGACCGGCGGCGGCATGTTGCTCACGTCTTTGCATTGATATTTCTGGCATTACAATCACTTCATACCTAATGCATTTATTTAATCCAACTTAGTATTATGAAGTACTTCTGTACTGTTAAAACAGGCAAAAAAATATTGTGCATTTAGATGTCCTACCCAGATACATTTAGTATTTTTTACGTTTTTTACCAACGTTTTTCTCAGCACAATTTCAAGGGGAAAGTTGCCCTCGCAGGATTGTCCTAAACACAAGGGAAGCTCGCAGGTCACTTGGAGGAATCTCGTAGCTCCCTTTCAGCTCTGTGCACATGTTGCCCGGGCTGTGGATGTGGACTGAGACGATATCTGGGTGAAGCAAAATACATTCTTCATTTTTTCTTCTGGTACATTTGAAAAACAAGGAAGCAACCCAATGTTGCAACCACTGGCACGGTGCTCCACCGCTCACTTATCATTGCGCTGGCATTTCAGGACTCCGCCAGAATATTCCGTTTAAGGACCCTGCGCTCCACGCTTCTTCTTAGGCAGTTTTAGACACTGGAGACAGGTGTATTTCAGCAACTGAAAATGCCTTTTTTCCCTTCAAGGTTCATCTGCGTGTAAGGATTGCATTTTATTCTTTTTGCTAAAGCAGGGCGCACATTCTTACCAATAGAAGTCGCTAAACGCCAGTTTCATTTGCGATCCAGGTATGTATTTCGTGTAATTATCTGTGATTTATTTTGTTCTTTTCTCCCCCCGCAGGTGTTTACATTTCCTAGTTCTGTATTTCCAGCTACAGGTAAGATTATTATTTATGTCATTACTGATATCATTACGTTTACTCCGAGATCACAGCTTAGGTGATAATTAAACCTTATCGTATTTACCTGGGAGCAAATGGGAGGAAAGCTGGATGAATGGTTATCATAAAAAAGGAGTATTCTTTTTAGTATTTCTTAGTATTTTAGAGTGTTATTATTTAAATTTGCATTTCCCACTTACTAAGCGTGCACTTAATTACTGCTCAGTTGTTATGAAACGTAACTACTTTCCATGCAGTCAGTTGATAGTTATCGATCCGTCTTGTTCGAAATATTCACGAGTCTTGCACGAATCTTATATCAATATCGTTTAGTAGAATTAAACATTGTGTCGTTACCTATATTAAAGCCGTCATCCTATTTTGCTAGAAGACGTGTAGTACACCTTTTTAACCAATACTTAAGCTGAATTACTTAAAATAAAAATTACGACAAATATTGCCCAATTCCATTCTAGTACCTCGACGGTACATTTTTCTAAAGCAGTAAGCTGACAGACCTTTTTGAAGAGTGTCTGTCCACTGTTTTCAGAATCAGTACAGGAAAACCGGATAGGCATCTGAAGATTTTAACACATTATTTATAAATCTCTCATAAACTGAAGCTGTCTTTTTGCTCTGCATGTTTGCCTGCTCTGAGGCTGATACAGGGAACACGAACATCTAATGAAAGCATGCAATCATTTTGTTTTAATCTAGCAAATAATATACTGTAGACATAAAGTTACAGCACTGTCACGTCATTTAAAACTCTCAGTGGATGTCTTTGCAAAAATCTGCGCAAATGCTTTTATTCCGTCTAAATATGTTGTTTACTGTGTTAAATAACCACATACATTTAATAGCTATTTTTTGTCTAGGATATCTGGAAGTGACTTTATATAGCCAGCATTTGGAGTGGAGAGCCACTTCTAAAATACATTTAAAATGCTGATTAATGTTAGATTTTGTAATGCTTTCATAACAAAGCGTCACTTATGAGAAACAGAAACAGTATTTTAAAATAGTTTAGATGCAAAAAGGTTGTATGATCAGAATGTTCTAACAATAATTGGCACAAACACCAGTATTAATGTAATCAGATCTTGTTCTTATGCCAATATAAGGTTTTAATTGCATCTTCATAACAGTTGTCAGATTATTTCTCCTATGTATGACTAATTGCTTTGGCAAGTTTAAGCTTTTTAAGCATCACAGCAAAAAAAACGGTTATTAGTCTGACCGACACATTACCACAGCAGTTGGAACTGCTGATGCAATCAATCAATATTCTGAACAGTACTTTTGAGGATCTGTCTGAGCTGAAAAGTCCTATCACCTAGTGACGTCATAGACGTCCCGCTGTAGCGCAACGCTTACCTCACTTATTTATGGTAATGCTGGTGTAAACAAACCTACTGCACTGCCGGTTATATAAAAGTGTAGCCCATACAATTATGTACAGTATATAATACTTGGTTATGATAATATACATCTAAGTTACTGGTTTATGTACAGTATTTACTATATACTGTACTTTTTATCGTTATTTTAGATTGTAGGCCAACTCTAAGTGCGTTGTGTGTGTGTGTTTCTGTGCTTGTATATGTGTGTGCGCGCGCGTGCGTGTGTGCGTGTGTGTGTATATAGACATACACATATACATATACACATTACCGCACTTGTATACCTGCTCATTAATTACCATAACAAGTAAGTCTTATTGACAATTTTTTCATTCAGTGTTTTAATGCCATCAGCTTTTTAAGCAAAGAGTATAAAAACACATGAAATGGATTCCATATCGGACCATGATCTTGCTTTTGGTCCCTGTTTTACTGCTCGGAGATGTTGACAGTCCCTTATTCCTACACTGCGTTTTTTTAGCTATATTTCCTACACTGCGTTTTTTTATTCTTAAGTAATCTCAGGCAGGTATTTGTTTACATATAGCGCCAAAGGACTGCATGTTTCAGGTTTGTAATTGTTTGTGAATAGTACAGGACAACCCACTTTCCTAACATGACATGTGGCTCATTGAGCTGCATTGTGAAAAAAAACAACTTAAGATATGTAGCCTACTTTATCATTATTCTCTTACAAAAATATGCTTGGTCTAGCAGGTGGCCTCTAACAGGAATTCTTCACGTCTCTTTTAAAAGAGACAGTACCGCTTTACATTCACTGCACGTTCATAATATCTTTTCAATGCATTCATAGGACATTCAATGCACCTTCATAATGCATTCATAGAACATTCTTAAGCAACATGCAACATACCTTAGCTTTAATATGCAATAATAATAACAAACATTATATGATATTGACAAACATTTCTATGAATGTTCTATAAATGCATTATGAAGATGCACTTTTTTTTTGTATATGTTGTATATATTTTGTTAAATTCATTCTTATTTGTCTGCACTTTTATATTTATATTGTCTGCACTTTTTTACTCTGTTTCTCTTTCTCTTTTTTGCACAGTCTTTGGATCGGTCAAGGTTCATTTCACTACATGTTATACGTGTTATAATTATGTATGTGACGAATGAAGAATCTTGAATCTCTTGAATCACTGAATGTTTTATGAATGCATAATTAATGCATTATAAAGGTGCAGTTAATGCAAAACGTTAACGCTTACTGTATTCAGAAGTGTATTAAAAGTACCAATGTTTTATAAAGGGACTCTGTGAGTGTCATGACAGTATAACTAACCACAACAACCACATGGGAAAACAAATAAAAAGATTTAACTCACCATTACGGGTTTTTTGAAATATTTGACTTCTGTGACCTTAATGAACAATAATAAAATTCACATTGATGTTTTTCTGATTTAATTTGAAAGGGATATTGTGACCAAATGTATTTCTAGTTGTTATTGTGATCAAATGTATTGGTGTACAGATGTAAAACATTTGCAGACAAGACAAAAGTCTGGAAAGAAATGGTCGACATGACGTGTCTCCTTTTCCAGGAATCTCAGCAGAGGTTAGCTGACTTCCGGCTCTACATTGAGAACCACACGCGCCACCCGGAAGATCTGAGCCGGAAGCAGATACGTATCTACCAGCTATACAGCCGCACCACAGGAAGACACGTCCAGGTCTTGGGCAAGAAGGTCAATGCCAACGGGGAAGATGGGGGCCAGTTTGGTAAGGAAGTGCTCCTGTGTGCAAAAACCAAAGGACACAGTGTTTGTGGTGATGCTCTGCTCGATTCCCTTAGATACTAACCATGCTTGTAAAACAGGGGCAGTTGTGTGTCTTGGCCGGTTAGGACCGACTGTGATGGGAAGGTCGCTGGTTAAAATTCCATGGTCAGCCACGTCATTTCATTGGCCCCTTGAGTAAGGCCCCGAACCCCCACGAGACCCTGCTTTCTTAGTCGCGCTACTCTTTAGATAAAAGCAATTACTAAATAAATAAATGTTTTGATATTTAAGAGCTTTCTTAAATATGAATCTGATCATATGCTAAAGGTTCCTATCAAGATTAAATGCTGCAATACTAATGAGTTTCAGTAGTATTTAGTATAGTATGCCTTTACAATTTATATTCAGGAGTATAAATTAGAAATATACTATTACATTCAGTGGGCAGCACTGTAATGTCACTCTTGCAGTGGGTCCTTGAATCCTACCCCTGTTGTGTTTTGATGGGTTTTGCATTCTGTCCTCATATTGGACATTGGTCCATTTGGTGCTGAGGTATCACCCACTGCATGGCTGCAGTCTGGTTCTCATTCCTGAGGTGGTCCGTCGTGTGGTGGGTGAAGCAACAGGCTGTAATCAGCACTCGCCCCTTACCTCTCTCTCTTTCATATTGGACAGGTTTACTCAGAATTCCACAAACATGCGGTTAGGTAAACCGGTGTCTCCAAAATGCCCATTGTATGTGTGTGTTTGGATTAGGTTTAATTTTTTTTGACATTGTGGGGACCATTTTTCAGGTCCCCGCAAAGATCTGTGAATGCAATCAAAAAATTAAAAATGCCAAAAGTCTCATATTTTGTTTGGTTACTGATGCTTAAGCTTAAGGGCTGAGTAGGGGTTAAGATTGTCATAGTTGGGATTAGGGTTATGCCCATAGAAATGAATGGATGGTCCTCACAAAAGATATAAATAGAAATGTGTGTTTGTGTGTGTGTGCGCGCCCCCTGAAATAGACTGGATCCCATCCTCCCATTCTTATGCCTCCTGGGATGGACTCCTGACCCCATGGTCCTGTACTGATGGATCAACAGGCCATTAGCGTGTCTTTTTATTTGCTAGCTGAGTCCTGAATTTAAGATGCTTAATTTATGTACTGAGTTACTTCACCAAAAGTCCTTAAAGAAATTTCCGTTGCTGTAGTTTAATTTCTAATGCTTATTCTAATTTCTAATGCTTATTCTAATTTCTAATACTTTTTCCACTGCTATTCCAGTGGTTCCCGCTATATAGCAGTAAAAAATTGCCTGAATGTTTGGCAGCTGCATTTTTGGCCTTATGTGATACATCAGAGATTTGCCAACTTTCGCTAAATGCCTGGATAGTTACAGTACGTTCCGGGTGTTTCTGGAGTGAGGGCGTTCATGCGCACATGCTTGGTGGCAAAAAATCACTTAACTAAACACTCCCCAGCATTTAAACCCCGAGGGGAGATTCCTGCGGAGGCTGCATCAGCCTGGCACAGCACGACTAGAGGATTACATGTAGCTCTGTTGTTATTCTAAGACGTTTCCCAAAGATAAAGCTCAAGTCAGAGCGGACGCATACGTATTCAGCTAACTGATACTGACGTCCGACTTACACGCAGATGCCGGGACATGCAACTGGATAGTAGTTGCAGTAGTTCAAGCTGGAGATGTATGATGATGTACAAAATTTCCCTACTTGGTGTGTTTTATTCTTCATTCAAACATTTTTTCTGTGCAGATAGAAAATAATCGGGGGACCTTCCTCCTGTTAAGCTAAAATCTACACTTGTGACCATCTTTAATGCTTAGGTGGACTGAACTGTAGTACAGTTGATCTCAAGAATGGATTTTCTGCAGTGAACGGCAGATAGCTAAAACAGATGACTTTTTATCTAGTGGGTGAGGGGGTGTCCCTGTTTATCATAGGATGACACATACAGATGCCACTTTTGCAGAGTTGGGTAAGTCAGGTCCAGAGAGTAAAAATCCAGACCAGGATTTTGTTTTAACCAATCAGTTAAGCAGCATAAAGAGTCACCGTCACAGAGTATTCAACAAAATCCCGGTCTAGGGTTTTACTCTCTGGACCTGAATGACCCAACTCTGCACTTTTGATTCCACGCTCGTGTTTAAACATCTCACTTCGTGAAATATAAGAATGTGTTACAATTCTTTTTCATTATTCTTGAGAATACTGTAATATCATTGATGCCTATAATGTTTAGCATTGTTTTTTTCATGTTAGGTCATGCAACACCTATAGTGTAACTTTGGTGGTCTCAGTTTCATTAAGTTTCCATGTCACCTGCCACATTTGGTACCGTACAGCTGTGTAAATTACAGAACCTACATGGTATGCATACATTACTCTGCATATAGTGTGCATGCATTCGTAATGCTGTTACTTTACTAACACTGCTTACACTGCACTGCTTACACTGAGTAACTATGGTTACTCACACTCCTGCTCCCTTTGGTACCATGTCCGCTATTTATCCTGCTTCTTCTTCTATCCCAGAAAACGCACAGAAATAATATTAAAAGAACAAGGTTCTTTGTTGCTCCGAAGCGCACTGTAAGGCTGTCTTGTATCATAACCCTACAGCTTCAATGATAACTTCTTTGCTCACTTTCAGCTGTCTTGGTGGTTGAGACCGAGACCTTCGGGAGTCATGTGCGTATTAAAGGAAAGGAGACAGACCACTACATTTGCATGAACAGAAATGGAAAGATTATCGGAAAGGTATGTTTCTCTTAAGCCTTGTCAATATAGCATGATCACAAATAAGAATCTATTACTACAACACCAATCACATCCCCCACGGTTCATTATACACAGTGGTGTCACTTTCCTCTATGCTTATGAATGCAATGGATGAGGGGGGTAGCTCAGTGGGCTCAGTAACTGCTCCTGCATCCGGAAGGCAGTGGGATCAAGTCCCACAGCTAGCAAAGTAATCATATCAATACTGGGCCCTTAAGTAGGGCTATGATGGGAATGCTAGTACATACATTATGGTTTCATTTGCCTGAATGACTGTCTTTCTCTACTCTTGTTAAATATATTTAATGTTTCTGACCACTCCTAAATTTGTCAAGGTCTTTTTGTAACTTCTGCCCAAGTCAGTAACCTGGCGGCTCTGTGTTCATGTGGGTTTCAGCCTTACTGTGTCCCTACACTGGATAAGCACTTATAGATGAATGGATGGAAATAGCAGATCAATTAATTATTTTTCTAAAACGTTATTACCAAAATTTGGCACTGATGATACTGCTGAAATTACGTAATTTAGAACTGTGACATTATTCTGCAAGTTCTTGCATTGTTCGCATCAAGCATCTATAAATGAGTACTACTAAGTTATATTACAGTATTAAGGGAGTGTAACCAACAACACTCCTGCTCGTAAGAGATGCCCTTCTCTTTTACCCTGGAGTAATGTACTAATTGGTCCAATTAAAACACAGTACCCAGCTAAATACATGCATGACAAAATATCTAAATTATATTCCAAGGAATTAGTACCTAGGGTGGCACGGTGGCACAGAAAGCCCTGGGTTGGGTAGCTGGGTTGGGTGTAGGACCTTTCAGTGTAGAGTTCGCATGTTCTCCCCATGTTCACGTGGGTTTCTGCTGGGGGCTCTGGTTCCTTCCACAGTCCAAAACTATGTGCAGTAGGTTTATTGGTGACTCTAAGTTGGCCCCGTGTGTGTCGTGTTGGGGACTGCCCAGGGTTGGTTCCTGCCTGTTCCCAGAATAGGCTCTGATCCCCCATGACCCTGGTTAAGTGGTTATGGTGATGGATGGATGGAATTGGTACTCAATATATTATTAATAGGTTAAATGAACTAGGATGCTCATCAATAATATAATGGTATAGATGACAAGAGGTCTCCCCACCAAAACAGCTGGGTTGTCCTTGCATGTGAGAATTGATTTGGCATGTTCTCCCTATGATTTCAAAGATATTTCACTACATTCGGAGTCTCCAAAAACAACCAGCTAATGCCTAAAATGGTTTAAGAGTTTAAAATGTTAGCGCTGTTTTGGAGTCTTTAGTTATTCACATCGTCGCTTCTCTGCTTTATGGATTTCAAGATTTAAGCAGGTTCGAATGTGCCGTTGTTTAACACGGGCGTTCATCGCCGTTCCTGCCCGATCGGCCCCGTGTCTGGGACGGGCATGTGGCGGCAAGGCGGTGAGTCGTCTGACAGCCTCTTCGTGTCTCCACAGCGCAATGGGAGGAGCCAGGAGTGCGTCTTTGTCGAGGAGTTTCTGGAGAATAACTACACTGCGCTACTGTCTGTGAAGCATAAGGGGTGGTACCTGGGATTCAACCGCAAGGGGCGGCCCAAGAAGGGCTCACGGACCGCACAGACGCAGCAGGAGGCCCACTTCATGAAGCGCCCCCCGGGGGGCGCCGCAGAATTGCCGGAGGACTTCCGCTTCACCCCCGTTACCAAACGGACACGCAGGGCACGGCGCTTGAAAGCCGGCTCCGGCACACACTGAGAGACCGGACGCTCGATGGGGAGCGCCGGAGCACGTCCGTTTCCATGGAAACCTTTTTGTCATCGACTGTTAAATTTCAAATATGTTCTATTTTTATATTGCCAGGTCTATAATAATATGTATTTTCTCTTATTTATTTTGCATTGACTTCAAAAGAAAACAAACACACTAACATCTCTCTAATGGTATCGTAGATTATTACCAGAGGAAATGTAACTTTATAACTTTGCTTTGGGCAAAGGGACGGATGTTGAAAATCCTCTCTTCCTGGCGGAAAACCCAAAGACTGCTGTGTTCCTTGACACGCACTTGGTTTGGATGCTACAAAGACAAATTGAGGGAGATGCAATAGTGTGGGATATTCCAATAACTGTCTTACTATTACGTGCAATATTATGGTTTTTTAAAGTGTGCAGGCTCTATCTATGGGATTTGCAAGCTGATTGGTGGAATGTGCTGATGTCACCACGCATGTCATGATTATTATTTTTCCGTTGAAATTTTTGTGCACCCTATGAGTCATTATAACCAAACCCGTAAGCAATGCTAGAGCTGAACTTACTGAAAATCCCAACCAGTATCTTCTAACCAAATTTCACCACAAATCTAATGGTTTTACAGTGCTCAGAAACTAGCCTACTAAGTTTGGTGCCTGAGAGCTCAGCAGCATTGGAGTGATATATAACGAGTTCATAAAAGCAGGCTGTTACTCTTGCGTCTCCTCTTTCCACTGACCTGGAGCGGGCATGATCATGGATATCCTATCACCATGAACTTGAACCCTTTAATGCAGGGGTGGGCAACCCTGATCCTGGAGTGCTGGTATCCAGCAGGTTTTCCATCCTACCTGGTTCCTGATGAACCACATCTGATCTCAGGCAGATAGTGACTCATCAGGTAGGACAGAAAACATGCTGGACATTGACACTCCAGGATCAGGGTCGCCTACCTCCGCTGTGTGCATTAGTTTTACCTGTCAGCTTTACAGCATTATAACATGCTGTTGTTGGTAGCCAGCATTGTTTCACGACTGAGTATTTGGGTCATAAAGGCGGCATTATGTCCACACCTGCCGTTTTGATAAGTGTATATGAGAAGCTACTAACATTTTAAGATAGTATGCAAAAAATATTTTTATTACTATTATGAAATATTTATTGTCTTTATAAATAAGGATGTTGAAATAGTTTGACCTCTGCTAATAAAGCAAGATGTTTATTTAAAAATGACACAATGCAATGGTATGGCTTTTAATGTGCAATACAGTTAATTTGGCATTCACAGCGTATATGCATGGGCCACAAAGTGATGCATTTTTAAATACAAATGTTGTAGAAGTGAATTCCCTGCCTGAGCTGTTACTGCCCTGTTGGCAAGATCTGTCCTGTTGCATCACCTCTGGAACGGCATTTAAGAAATGAAAGCAATTTGATTAAACAGATGTAACCCTTTGCTGCTTTGGCTTAAACTCGTCATAGATCCGAAGCGAAGAATCGTGCACTGAGTTATAGCTACGCTGGATATCAGTCACAAATCAGTGGATTTCAGATGTAAATCTGCAATCTGTAATCACATACCAGGTGATGGGCACTAAAAGTTTAGTACTTGGTTCGGTAAAAAAAAAGTGTCATTAAATATTTTGGTACCACTTTAGTGCTCGACCAGTAAAATTTGCTGACCAGGGTGCTCCTTCCTGATAAAATTCAATTTCTTTTTTCGACTTATAAATGGTAATAACTTAAAAAAAAACTGTCACGACTTTATAATTAATGATTTACTAAGTGTATAAACCTAATTAATACCCTGATTATAATCAATTCATAAACCCTTTATAAGGATAGTCTTATTGTAAAGTGGTACCAGTTTTTAATACACGCAGGCAGAGAAATGGCCAGAAGACACACAGTTACCTGGTATAGACAATTTAGAGATGCTAGTTCACCCCACTACATGTTTTTGGACTGCAGGAGTAAAGAACAGAGCCCCAAGCAAACAAACATAGCATGCAGACAGACAGGGAGAGCATGCAAACTCCACCCAGAGCCAAGGTGGGATTTCACTTACTCGTTAAAAGGAGCCTAGGAATACTTATAAGTGTGGAATAAATGAAGCAGCTTATGCCACTTAAACACAGAGACTCGTCTTCTGCCACGGAGGTTTTGCATTCTAAGAACATCACAGTCTTCCCTCCATTTATCGGTGATGCCGACTGGCGTTGGGCAAATTACTGAGGCACATGCCGTATCTTAACAAGTGATGGACACGAGCAAAAGTATTGAACAGATAAAGATACAGTATCGCAGCCAAACACGATCAGTCTCTAAGAACAGCATTCCTGTACATATAAGCAAATATACAACTTACTTACAATATACACAATGTTTTTTTTCTTACTGACCATGCCTGAAATGAAGAACAAGAGTACTATGTAATTCAGGAATGATTCTGAATCAGAATATGCAATTTTCATTAAGACATATAAATGTTCAATACATAAATGCCCAAAATATATAATGGAAGTATAAAAAAATAAAAGAATAGTAATAACTATGAAAGGTACAAGCACACAATGGAATCTGTCAATATCAGAGCAGAAAACTGCATTGAATTGCTGAGAAACAAAACAAACAGAGAGTAGTATGTAAAATATTTTAAGAATGTTAGCTGTGTATTGAGTGAAAGTTGTGCAAAGACTACAAAACGATATTGCCGGAAATTTCTGTGTTATCTCTGTATTTCAGGACAATCTTAAATACTGCTTTGAAGAAAGCAGCTAGGAGGAAATCAGCACTAGAGGGCAACATTGAGCACTTGGCACAAAACAGTAATACCACAGTAGGTGGCCTTATAAAAAACATTAGGCTTCTCTAGCTAATGTTAAGGCATACTCTCGATATATATAATATGCTTGAGAGTTGGAGGAATAGAAAAGTTTACAGAATCCTAAATTCTGCATATAACCCGTGAATTATTCTCTTCAGCCCTTCCTAAATAAAGGATGTACATTTCCCCTATATAAGCATCTATTAAATTCAACGTTCAAACAGGCAAAGTAAAAAGGTAACTATTCAACATGCAAAAAATGCCTTTTGTATAACAAGAGACCAAAGAAAGGTAGCAATCTTCTGGATTCCACAATGTGTGTAATGATGAACAGGGACTCTGAGTATGATGCAGGTTTACTGGGGCTGGTGACACTTATGTGGGCTTAATATTTCACTTCTGACACCACCTGGAGGTTTATGCATTGTCTCTGCTGGGGACCACATTCACCACCGTTACTTGAAAGAAAAAGTCAGGAAGTCTTTATTTCGAAGGTCTGCCCATCTGCACCTGCGACACAAGAAAATCCTGAAGAGTGAGGGGAATGCAGGGTGTCGGTAATGATAAAAGCCTTTTGATCCACACATTCCTTCCTTCAAGCACCAAGTTGGGGTAGCCCTAAAGCCCTAACCCAGGATTTCAACAGCACTAAAGCGCTGACACCGAAACCTAAAGCACTAGCCAAGGATGAGAGTTCCATAAATGTATTATTCCAGAGTTTCTAAACCCAGTCCCCAAGACAGTCCATGTTTTTGTTCCCTCCCAGCTTCTGGTAGGAAGAAAAATGTGGACTGTCTGCCAGGGAGCTGTGGGAGAGCAAAAACATCCCCATTAGGTATCTATATCACCGCAGGGACTCCCCATTCATTTCCATGGGCATAACCCTAAACCTAAACTATGACAACCTTAACCCCAACCCAACCTTCTTTATTTTTTTTTTGTTTTTTGATTGCATTATTTGATTTTTATAAAATTGAGTTTCCCCTTGTGGGGACCGAAAAAATGTCCCCACAAAGTCAAAATAACAGGATTTTATGACATTATGGGGACATTCTGTCCCCATAATGTAATATAAACATGACAACACACACACACACAAACACACACACACACACACACAGGCCAAAAAGACAAAAAACCTAAACCTCATCAACTCACTGAACATCAAGGCAGGAGACAGTTGACTCCTGCCAGCAAAGCTTTACACCCAGCACCCTTCCTGATCTTTTAGCTACTTTTGATATTGTCGGTCATTGTTCCCACTCGCCATCAAATTAGGGCATCCTTTCCAGCATGACATAGTAGTTATCAACATGCACTTCCTCTAGGAGATCTAAAGAATGAGTCTGTTCCCCATGATGTTCTCTCAGTCGTTTGAGATCCTGATAATCTCATATCTTGAGTATTGCAATTCCCTTCTGATTGGCCTTTCTGCATCTGTCAACAGTCCTCCCTATCTGATCCAGAGCGAGGCTGCGATTCTAATTCTCTCTGTCTCTGTGACGGTGGCTTCGGTGGGACAGTCAGCAAAGCCACCTGACACAAGGATAAGAGAGAGAAACAGAAAATGTATTTGGGTTTGGGAATGGAGATGGGTTTGCAAAACAGTGGTGGGAACTACAGTTATTATCATGATCGTAATGAAACCTAAAACTGAAACCATAAAAAAAACATATTCCTAAACAGAAATAAGACACAAAAATAAAATTAAACTACAATAACAAAACTGTAAATATTGCTGCAGAACTTAAGTGAAAAAAAATGAAAAGAAATGTAAAATACATCCCTTACCATTTTTAAAAAAGACAAATTATCAAAAGTAATGATTTCTTTATGTTTGATTACCATGGTAGCAACACCTGAAACATGTATTGCCCATTTTGAGGGTAATTGTATATAATGAGTACTGTTTACTCACGTAGGATTCAATAAAGGTCAGAAACATTCAACTTTAGGTCTATCTCTAGAAATAAAACTTAAGCTGAAATAAAAAAATATATGAAAAATTAAATAGATATATTTCTTTAAAATAAAAACTAATGAAACCACAGTAAAATTATTTCAAATGATAACTGAAAATGATATAAAAAAAAAATAATAAATAAATCAAAAGTATAATAACACTGGTGGGAACAGAACTAAAACAGTCATTTCAACATCAAAGCTAGGGAAAAAACAGGAAGCGGTGGACTGTGAAAGGTACCAGGGACTCAGGAAACAGAACTCGACTGGCAACAAGGCACGAGTAACGTGAACCAATGTCCCTGGCCAAGCGTGTTCAAGCCCCCCCCCCAAAGGGATTCTTACCCTCACTAAAGAATTCATATTCTTATGTGGTTAGCTGTCGTCCTGTAGGAAATCAGAGATACAAAGGATGGCCCACATATGAAAAATGTATTGTGTCTAAAATTATGTATCACTTAGTGCACATCTTCTTTGTATTTGAATTTAACTGTAAATTAGAATGTTTAATATTACTGTAAAACTGTAACATTAATTTTTTAAAAACATTCACATCTATGGACAACTTGGCAATGCTTTTGGATGGTGGGGGGGAAAAAGAGAACCCAGAAAACCCCCCCACAATAACGATATGCAGACTCCTCTCACATAGGGCCTGGGTGGAGACTTTAACCCGGCTCTCCAGAATTGTGAGGCGACAGTGTCAACCATGGCATTGCCATGCAGCCCCGAGAGTATAATAAAAATGCTATAATAAGTGCAAAAAGGGCATGTGCTTAAGTACCCCAATTTTCCTGGTAACTGGCTATGGAGTATTGGAGTATGGGAGCACTATGGAGTGTATGGAGTATGGGAGCAGTATGGAGTACAGTCAGACCTCGGACATTCATGAAGTTAGGTTCCAGAACCCGTCGTGAATGAGGAGGATTCGCGGATGTTTGGTAGAGTCACTAACAATGGTAATATGTGCTTATTTCATTTAATTTATGTTAGCTTAATACATTACTTTTAAAATAATGTTTGATGTAAAAACAGAGTACAGTATCACCTAACGGATATTTGTCACACTAGCACATTTACAGTACAGTATACTAATGTCACCCCTACTAATTCATAGAACAAGGCAGTGGCTGCCGTTTTCTTTTGCATTCACAGTAAGGTAAAATGAGTAAATGAACGGGACTGTAAACTTATTGAAAGAAAGTGCAAGGTCAATTCAATAAAATACGTAAAGGAAACATGTACTGTACGTGCAGGGTACAGGTATTCAATCAATTAAAAATTACGTAAAGACGTACAGAAATAATAAGTTGTAAAAATACTATGTGTGCGCTAACCACAAGAATGAGAGAACAGAAATACCTACACACCCATCCATCCATCCATTTTCCAACCTGCTTATCTGTCTGGGTTGTGGGGGGTCCGGAGCCTATCCCAGAAGCTATGGGCACGAGGTGGGAAACAACCCAGGATGGGGGGCCAGCCCATCGCAGTACCTACACACATTTAAAATATTTAATAAAAAACAGTAGAATGAAATTTTTGCGGATCAGTGAATTTGTGAATCACGAAGCGCAAATGCACGAGGGCTGACTGTATATGGAGTATGGGAGCACTATGGAGTGTATGGAGTATGGGAGCACCATGAAGTATATGGAGTATGGAGCGCTATGGAGTATATGGCGTATGGGAGCAGTATGGAGTGTAAGGAGTATGGGAGCACTATGGAGTATATGGAGTATGGGAGCACTATGGAGTATATGGAGCATGGTAACACTATGAAGTGTATGGAGTATAGGAGCACTATGGAGTATATAGAGCATGGTAACACTATGAAGTGTCTGGAGTAAGGGAGCACTGTGGAGTATATGGAGTATGGGAGCACGATGGAGTGTATGTAGTATGAGAGTAGTAGGGAGTATACGGAGCATGGGAGCACTATGGAGTGTATGGAGTAGGAGAGCAGTATGGAGTAAATGGAGCATGGGAGTACTATGGAGTGTATGGAGTATGAGAGCAGTATGGAGATATGGAGCATGGGAGCACTATGTAGTGTATGGTGTATTAGAGCAGTATGGAGTATGGGGACACTATGTAGTATACTGTAGGAGGATGGATGTCAACTTTTATGACAGTGAATGTATATTTTACTCACATAATCCATTTATTTTTCTGAAGGTTTTGTTCAAGAATTGCATTCGGCTTACTGAGGTTCTTGACTAAGATCAACTGCAAAACATTATTTACATAAAATTATTAACTAAATACTCTGCAATTCTGGCTGCTCTCAGTTCAGCAAGGAAACGTCTTATTTCTCTTTGTAAAATTTCATTTTTGTCAGGTTGTGTTGTATCGTCTTGAATAGTATCACGTGCAATCAGTGACTTCCTAGTAAGGAGCGGAAAAGAAGCAATCAAGCAAAAACATCATAATAATAATAATAATTTTAAAATAAGCAAACAAATAAACAGACAAACAAACATTCCTGAATAGGAAATCTCCATCCACCTACTTTCTGCACACCTATCTTGTACCGGGCCATGTTGAGTCTGGATTACATTGCAGAAGCACAGGACACACAGCAGGAGCAATATAATACCATTATCATATGAAAAACTATATTGAAACTATAATAGTGTTATGATAGCTATTGTTGTTGCACTGTTTTCATTAAAGCCCTTAAGGATAATGGCTGCCCTCATGTACTTCAAACACACAGCGAATGTCTGCTGTCCAGCCCACCGCCCTTGGGTCCCACCTGGGAATTTCCCACCCCCCAGCAGGCTATTGGCAGCTCTCCCTGCTCATGCCCTCCGCATCACAGCCTCTGAGGCTCACCGCCGAAACGCGGCCATGGAATGCTTTAGCGACCTTTCAGAAGCACAACCCTCTTCTCCTGTTTTTATTTGAAAGAACAGCATCTGAAAGGTTTCTTTCACACATCTGGGAATGTCCCTGTCGGTTTGCCAGAAAATCCAAAATATTTTTGTGCATCATGTCTATCATTGCAAGATATTTAGTTACTAAGAACATAAAGTAAAATAACTTTTTTGAAGTTCATTTCATTGTAGAAGCTTTTTTACTACAGTGAAGTGTAGTGAAGTGCAAGATGCCAAATAATGTATTGGATATTTTTATTGATAGTAATTTATTAACCAAAAGCAAATTATTTGTAAAATGACACACACACACACACACACAATCTATCTATCTATCTATCTATCTATCTATCTATCTATCTATCTATCTATCTATATAAAACATGCACGTAATTAATTTATATGTGGAAATTAGTTGCAATGTAACATTATATTTAGCCTTGTCCCAAAGCAGAAAGGAATTCTCTTATTCAAATTGTGTGATTTTGTGAGTTAAAGCAGTGATTCTCAACTTTTCTTCCACCTGGGAGGGAGCAGATATGTGGATTGTCCGGCAGGGGATCTGGGAGGAGCGAAAACACGGACTGTCTGGGGGTCCCTGTGGACTGGTTTCCTTTGTAACTTTCTGATTTCCCACAGGATGACAGCTACTCGATTTTGTATTCATTGTAAGATTTTTGTGAAAAACCATTCAAAATGTAAGGCTCTATAACACATCCTGAATTTGTATAATCCTAGTGTACTCCATAAACTACTGTGGCATTTTGTATATTTCTAATTAATGGAATATTTTGAATGAATGCAAAATATGTCCCTTCTCTATAAGCTTAAGCATTTATTGCCCAATTTACACAAGTGCATTCTACGTAACATCTTGCTTCATTCTATAAACAGGACACTATCTGATGCAGTACTAATATTATTTTACTTCATATTTGCTTCATATTTCATTGGTGTCTAATTAATGAGGATCAGAAGGGTACATTGTTGCATGCATTAAATCAGTGATATATACCTTTAATATGCTGTACTGTTATTAATGGAACCACCTAAACCTATAATGCTGAAAAGAATGTTCCTGTTAGTACAAAAGCATTTGTTTTGTATATATGGTTGCCTCAGTGAAGAATATTGCCAGAAGGGTGAGAGAAATGGTAATTTATTATGGAAATTAAATCAAATGAATTTTGCAAATGATGCATAGCAAAGGAGTGAGCATTAGTTTTCCACATTAATTTTCTTTTCTTTATACTTGTACTCGCATAATCTTTTCTGAGATTTTATAACAATGCCTAAAATAAGATGTTCATTTGTAGCAGATTAATTTAGGTGCCTCCTTTAAGATGCTGTGTGATTTCCCCTAATTGGATCTTAGAAACCAACCTTTTCCACAGAAGCCCAGGTCTTTCTGCAAACGATCTCCTGTTGCCTTAGGAAGTAAGTTGTATATCATAGCTGAGTATGTTAAATAATTCATTAACAGTCACCTTATGATTCTCACCTGGACAGAGGGAACCAACTCCCAATTGTGCACGGAAACACATCAGTGGAGAGAGCTTTTTATCTTTTACTTACGGGACTTTCCAACATTACAGTAGTCATTAATCAGACAAAAGGCAATTGCTTGAGATCATTGATTAACTGGCTCAAAAGTCTTTGCCCTAAAGCTAAGATTTCACAATTTAGCGCTTCCATGCCAACTTGTGGATGCTGCTATGACGTTAATTATGGTTGTGAATAATGATTATATATTCTCCAAGACTTTAATGGGTGTGAGCTTTTTTTCTGGTATAGCATAAATATTTTGATCAACTTCTCCTTGTAGAAGGGTAATTGTGCAGAAACAGATCAAAATCTTGCCTTATTGAATCTGTTCAGAAATAAGACATGAAAGCCAACAAAAAAAAATCTTGCCATGACAAGGCATTCAATAATTTATTGTTCCTAGATGAGACAGAACATAGACACAAAGAACCCCAAAGCAGATCGTCCCACCAAGCTTTCCTGCCTGGTGATTCCTGAGCCTGTGAGGCAGGACATCACAAAACACAGGGAACTGATGGGACTTGCAGATGCCTACTGGACAGGCAGAGCTTGAAAGAGGTATGCAAGAGAGAGGACTCTGTGTGGCAGATAGGTGGAACCAGTGGACAAGAACAAGAACACATGAATCAGGTCATAGTAATGAGACCCCAAAACAGCATAATTAAAGTGGCAATATACAAGGTGCAAGATACAAGGATCCAGAAAATAGACTCCAGAAAAGAGAAGAGAGCTCCAAACAAAGCTCACTGCTTGTCCCGTATCGATGATAAAAGCAATATGGTGACACTTGTGTGATAGATCCCTCCTTTCTAAACAGTTAATTGACAAGTGATCACAACTTAATCCATTTGATTTGTTATCTTGAAAATTTTTGTGTGGAGCCTATGGATTCTCAACGTGGACAATGTCAATGAATCTCTTGTTGGCAAGTGTTCCATGGATGCCAAAAGGGAGGACATGCTATTGTCAGTAGCCACTGGGCATGCTGAGGGCTGTTTTCTGCTTAAAAACTGGGATAAAGGGTGTCACAGGCAAACTTGGCATAGTGCAGGCAGAAATGAGGGTGAGGAACCACTAGCGGCTCAACAACAACAGGGGTTTATTTAATACAACTAAAAACACCAGGGGAAAAATATAAAAGCAAACAGACCACGAGGGGCCAGAAAACAAACAGGGAACAATAATGATTTAACTAAAAAAAAGAAAAAGAAACTAAACACAAAGACTGGGAACCGCGTAACACAGGGAGCAGAGACCCAGAAACTAAACAGAGCAACAACATGCAGTTACTTACTGTACAGTAGCACACAATGACTCACTCAGGAACTGAACACAGGCAGGCACATGAATACACAGGAACACCAGGACAAACAAGGAACAGGTGCAATTAATAATCAATTAACCAATCAAGCAAGACAAAGGAACAATGAGAAACAGGAGGAAATGGAAACACTACGTGAGTACATGAACTAGGGAGCTATAACAATCACCGAGACAGGGAAGCACTGGAGACTACAGAACATAACAAAGGGCTGACTACACTAGGAAAGACTAAGAGGAAAAAAATCTAACAGGACACAAGCAGGGCAAACCAAAATAGGGAAGCAAAGAACCAATAACAAACACCAGGAACAACAAAAAATGAAACAGGTGATGCTGACTTTGAACCCTGGACTATAGGGTTACAGCCTCTGTGCCACACACTCAACACCTTGACCCATGTAGTAGTCCAAGGAGCAGGGCAACACATAAGGGTTAGACAAGGAGTAAAATTGCAGGATGGCAGGCGACACCTGCTGGCCAAACAGGGTAGTGACACGAAGGGTAGGGTCGGACGGATGCTGACCCTGACAAAAGGGTACCTTGGATAACCTTTGTTGAAGTTTAGGCTGGATATGAAACTGGCTTTACCTAGATGCCTGATCAGTTCCATACAACACATGTAGTAGCTTTTGATTCTGCCGACCTGTTTTGGTGGATGGAAGTCATTGCAGCACTGCAAGGTGCTTTTTGTGATGATCTGCATGGTCTTTTCAGTCCTTATCCTCATCTCCCAGACATAATCCACTGTCATCTGACATGGTGGGTGTTGCTACTCAATGGCCACCTTTGCTACACTGAGAAGTCTTCAGAATAAAGAGGAATTCAAAAGGAAGACTTGGAGAATTTCCCAGAAAATGAAGAGGACATAGGGAGAGATCAAGGCCCACTTTTGGCTGTCCTCATCGATGACACATCAGAACATCTGACAGTTCACCATGCTCTGGTCCTCGAGGATAGTATCTTTAGGGATCTCCACATGGCTGAACAGATCCTGGTCCATGTTTCTCTAGGTGGCCTTCTAGAAGTACATGGCCTCGGGCATCAGGTGGCATAGTCTCTTTCTAAATTAACTTAATTAAGCCATTAAAATGTGTCCTGATTGCACTTGTTAAATATGGAGCTATAAATTATTTCAGTGAGTATACTAATATACTACTGGGAAAAAACAATCTATGAGTGTGTCAAAAAGATTAATTCGACACATGACATACAACTAAAACACATTATTATCAAAGCATATGAAAGGTAAACAATTAGGGGCACTGCTAGAGATTTTTGGCCCCATGAAAGCTTATTATAATAGGCACCCAACCCAGATCAATTCAATCATGTTGCAAATTTTTTAGGACCTGTGATTAGGGCCTGTGATTAATTCTAATCCCCGCATTAGAACCCCCCTATACATAATGTATAAGAACAGGGCAAATTGCTCCTTTTTAAAATTCATTTATTCATTTTCTATACTTGTTTGTCCTATGCAGGGTCGCGGGGGTCTGTAGCTTATCCCAAGCGATGGAATAACCCAGGATGGGGCACCAACCTATCACAGATAAAATGTAACAAAAAGTCAGTGCAAGTCAGGAAAACCATAAATAAAAAATGCAAACAAGCAGCCCAAGAGTTAAATATGTGCTGTATAATTCTGTTTACTCAATAAATAACTGGCCTCCCCCCCCCCCAATCATGTTTCCGTCAGGTGTTATCTAAGCAAAATCCCCATAAAACATCTACACTGAGAAAAATCACAGCTGAATGAAAACCGGCTCCAGTCAAATCCGCCTGCATTCAGATGAAAGTGCCGGAGTTTTAATCTGTGATGTTAGAGAATTTCTAAGAACTCTTCAGAATGAACTAGGTCCGTCATCTAAACTCAACCATCCAAATGCTATGGCAGATATCCAAGGTTACTGAAATATTTTGATGAACGTTGAAGCAAAATATTTTGATAAGAAAGCCTACAGGATAAAAGTGATGGCACAGCGTCAGCCTGATGCTACAACGACAATGTTCTAGGCTGGTTCTAGGTATGGGAAAGTATAGAACTTCAGAGTTGCAGCACTGCCGTTAAATTCTGTGGTACTCTTTAAAATGATATTTTACGATGAAATAAAAGCTATATTAACTGGCATGGTAATTCTTGGTAATTACCTTTTTGGATACACTGGAAACTGATTCACAGAGGTGATGATTTTATAAGTACGTGAATAACCCGGAATCTGGTATGAATCGTATGTGGATCCAGGTGTGTTCTTTGGAGCCCTTGTATATAATTTACATGATTAACTGAATGAATTGAATGTGGTGTACAGCTTATGTCGTGTAAAATGAGTAAACTTCAGGTCACATGACATGCAGATGTGATGTGACTTAAAAAGCATGTGATGTGCCTTTAAAAAGTCTTTCTCGTAAGGTAACACGTGAGATGCAGGTGTGACCCTGGTTCAGATTTAAGGGGGAAATTTGCATGCTGTTGCTCTGTTGTGTGTGCTGCTGATCTGTCATGTTTATAATCCTGTTCATTCATTGGCAATTCCTCTGACTGGAATCTCCCTTCCCTGTGGAGGCTGTGTATGTAATCATAACTGTGAAAATACCATTAGCCAGAACATCTTAGATCATCTTATTGCACTGGCCAGGTAATACACTCAAGGGCATTTGCCTGGCACGATGATGACAGGCTGCTTGTGTTGAGGTGTACCTGTGGAATAGCAGGCCATGTAAACAAGTTTCACAGGACACATGATTAATGTCATAATTTCGCCATTACCATTGTGACAGTAACTTTTGTGATGTTTGAATTAGTTTCAGAAAGAAAAAGAAATATCTAACGTAATTTTAAATACCGCTACATTGTCTGCAAGCAGTACACATTGACATGCAAGGTGATACTGAGAGCAGTGGGGGTGATAGGAAGGGATTCTGAGAGATGGGGACTCTGCCTGAACAAGAACAAGCGTGTGTCAGTAAGTGGCCTATATGTTCCTTTAACAGCAGCCCATATCTCTCCCTTTGGTCCTCTAACATTGGTACAAACGATAAAATGTAACGACAAAAGATTGGCTTTATTAGCCCTCCCCTGGTCCCTCAGCCAAGGAGGTGACTTTCCAATGCTGAAACTGGCCTCTAAAATGCAGTCATATCTTTGATCCAAGCAGAACTTTGGAGTCAATGTGTTTTAGGAATATAATACTCAACTTACATGCAAAGGAGGATGAAAAAGCGAAACACCACACACATTTCACAAAGCTGACAGCGTTAAGCTGGTATTCTTTCTTCCACGTGTCTCCTTTTCCACGGAAAGTGATATAGTAACACATTGTTTACAGGTTGGTACAATTTTGTCTGGCGCCATCATAGTTACTCCATGTTTAGGCCAGTTGGTTGGATTCTTTGTGCAGAGGGGATACACAGTGGCTTTTATGTGCACCGACTCGGATCACTGAACAGGAGGGCAAAAGAGAAAGAAATACTTTATTCTCCCCCCAGTCTAGGTTCTTTTGACTTCTGGTGGATTCTTCTTGCTACCTCATGTATGGAGTCTTTTCAGAGGCTGAGCTGGTGATTCTTAGCAGAAAAATATAGTCTGACAAGGCCTTACGCCTTCGGGATCAGGTTATAAAATGAAGTTGGTAATTTACAATCAGGTATTTCCTATAATCTCCCTTTTTGTTATTTATAAGCAGTTGTGCTTAATTGTAATAGCTCATTGTTGAGTGTCCTTCATATTATAAATATGTATAAATATATATTGTATTAAACCCTAAAAACAGTCTCTTTATTCTGGGATTTTCCAAGTCTGCTTTTAGCTTACTCTCTTTTTTCGCTCTTTTTACCCCCCTCTTCTTCATGTCAATCAGATGTAAATTTGCTCACCCCCAAATAGACATTGTCATTGAAAAAAGTGTGATTGATAATGAAAGAGCAGGCAATAATAAAATTCATTGTTATGGGTCCCTTCTGTTCTGCTGCCGCAATCCCAGCAGTCCCAAATGACCTTATACAGTTCAGGACTACATGACACTTCCCATTGTGTCCATATTATTCCCACTGTGTCCATGTTTTAGGTCCTCAGAACCCACATTTTTTGGGACACGTGTGCAGATATCGAACCAAAACATCTAGCATGTGTAGCTGTTGGTCCAAATCCCATGTCCTCAAACAACATCCCTCAGAGAGAACTGCAAAACTTGGTTTGCCACTCAGCTCACAATCAACGAGACCAGATTTGTCTAAAACTAATAAAGCTGACTAAGCAGGTCGGGAATTTAGCAGAGAACCACCAGCGACCTTTCCGCAGTGCCGCAGACAGTCAGCGATGTGGCCTTAAATGCTGGACTCTTCCAGCCCACCTTCTTGTCCACCTTCTCCCTCCCTTCTCCTTTGATCAGGGAGAATTTGCTCCCACAATCAATTGCTGGCCAGAGTGGGAATGTCTCCAGACTGGAATGCCCTTTCACTCCTTGGCAGAATTCCCATGAGGGCTGATGAGCTAGAGCAGGGCTGGCCAATCTTATCCGCAAAGGGCCGGTGCGTATGCAGGTTTTTTGGGTAACCTTTAGGTCAGCTGTTCAATCCCAGGTGTGAGGACTCTTCAGCCAAACAGTGCTCTAATTAGTAATCTAATTAGGGAATTGCAGCGAAAACCCACATATACACCAGCCCCTTGCAGATAAGATTGCCCACCCCTGAGTTAGAGGGTCGCAAACGGAATTCATGGTAATTTATGTCAAAAATTACAAGGAGGGATTATCACACACGGTCTACTGCCAGGCTAACCAGAGATCAGATTTTCTCCTGTCAGGTACTCAAGTAAGTTTTTTTCCTCACCAAATGAGATATTTTGGGTAGCACAGTGACTCAATGAACAGCATTGTTGCCTCAGAAATCCAGCGTTGGGGGTGTTAAATCGCACCTTTGTTCTGTGTGTATGGAGATTGCGTGGTCTCCGTCTGTCACACACGATAGTCCAGATACATGCAGTTGTTGGTGTTTCTAACTTGCTAGTAGTGGCAGACTGTGAGTGAGTGTCCTGCCTTGCCTGGGATAGACTCCGGACCTCATTGCGACCCTGACAAGAATAAGCGTTTGAAAAATACCATTTTACAACAGTTGTTAAACTGTTATCTGTTTTTATTTCTTCAGTAGGAATCTCTATGTAGGTGAAACCAGGAAGGTTTATCCTTGTTTCCTGGTCAGCTATTGCTGTAAAATATTTAAATTTACCAGGTAGACTTGCATTGTAAATAATTATGGGATGTCTTGGTTACTGGTATTTTCTAAGCAACTCTACCAAAATATACATTAGGGTAAGAATACTGTAATTATGATATGCACTGTGAATATACCAGTAGCACTTTTTTACACATTTTACAGTCTGACATCTCCAGGAAAGGTTTCTATATTATTTCAAGTGTAAAGAAGATTCATTATTTTTATTTATAAATCTCATTAGTTACCAATTGAACCAGAGATGCAGAGAAATACAGTGAAGTACAGTGCCCACTGACAGACTTCACTGGTCTTGGCCATTTTCTTCACCATCAGGGAGCATGAGTGAGGAATTTTACAGTGATAAGGGAGCTACTTTTGTAGACATTATACCCAGCAACCTTGAGATAAAGCGCGCAATCTAGGTTTGTTATTTTCCTGCAGAAGACTGCCTACCCACTCTGTAGCTCCTCCCAGCACCAGCCTAAGTTAATATATACATACACCCCCTACAAGTTAACCTCTGCACTATTATTTAGATGCATAGTGGTGACTGTGGATATGCACATGTCATAGCAATAACCCGACAAGTAGTTTGTGCTCATTTTTTCTAAACTCATCATGTCATGGTTACGGTAAAAAGCCGGGGCTGACAGGATGCATGTGGAATGACAACAACAGCAAATATATAAATATATACTCAACTCGTTTTATTACTTTAGCTATATGTAACTGCTCATATTCAGCTGCATTCACTGATTACTAAAACTGTCTCGTTTAGGCAGGAGAAACAGGACCGTAAAGAATTACAGGGGCATTACCTCGATAGGCTGAATCATTTTGGTATTTAGTGACTGACCAAAGGTCTACGTCCTTGGCCTGAATCACTGTTGCTGTATGAATAACTTACAGCAATTTCCTTGCTTTTATAATTTCTGTTAAATAATGTTACTTAGAATAAAGGATTATGATCGCGCATTGATTTATTGCAGTGATTCGCCCGGCCGGCATTATGTGTGTGGTTACAGAAAATTAATCAACACCCTTCAGAAACGAGAACTCCACAGTACCCTTGTATAATATTAACTAACTCTAATTAGTAAGTTAATATCACATGACTCGTCCAAATGATTTGAACCTCCAGGCTTTGAATGTGATCCAAAAGAAGGCGTAATGACAGTGATATATTGGTTAGACGGCTACATTATCAGCCCGATTCATCTGCATTATCTTGTGAGATTGATTTAACAACCATAAATGTCCCTGTATATTGGAGACAATAATAATAGGGGAATAGAACTCGCAGGTTGATTTCACTTAGACTGTCCTAAGAGAGCCATGACAACTTCATTGCTATAACGGACAAACAAACTAAAGAGTATGCAGCCTCTTCATGTGGATATCAGCAGGGCTGCTCTACATCTGTCATATGTTTTTGATATGTGTTCACCCGCCCATTCCCCTGTAAAAGTCATAGTAAACAGTTGATCAGGGCTGCTAAATGAGCAGTTACTGTAGAGCGACTTGGAGCTCCAGGGCAAACCACATTGAAGCACCTGTGTTTTTCATCTGCGGGAGCATCTGCCTGCACCACTGAAATGTTGCGGAAAAAAAAAAGCTAGACTGATAAAAAAGCGATACTTCACACACGGTAGCATGCTGAAAAGCGACCTATGTCTGCCTGCCGCGTTAGCTGCCACTCATGTCAAGCTGCAATTATTCTAGTCTGTTTTAACGGAGCACTGGCAAGCCGAGATGTGTTTTACTGTCTGGAAGCAATTTGAGGCTGCCTCTGTAGGGCGGTAAGCCCCTCTGCCTGCAGCTGTTTCATTAGCGTTTGCTCTTCTTGCTTTTCCAAATGTTAAACAGACACACCTGGTAAGGTCATGCGAGCAGAAGGCACATGGGTCTGAGATGAGCGACCAGTCAGAGCGCTGGGCTGGTGCCTCGCTTCACGTGGAATGATCCGGAGCTGAATTTAGTCAGGGACAAACTCATTAAATACATTTCTGGAGCAATTGAAGAAATCGTTCTTTATCCCTTTCATCTTACCTCCAAAGAATAATGCTTTGTTCTGAAGGCATTCTCTATGCTGCGTCTGTTTTATGGCGCTGCCTTTGAAAAATTACGAGTTGTTTTTGTGGATGTAACTACAGAAACATTTATTTAGCTTGTTAGTTTATGGTTGAATGCCCACTTACACCAAATTAAGGTTCTTGTTTTGCTCTGAGCGTTCATAATGCTGACAATAATTCCAATAACAAAGATCTATGCGCAGCTGACACGTTCTTGCGTGTCAGATACTTGGTTCATAAATATTAAAGACTGTCTGTACATCTGAGAGCGATAAGGAGAAATGAGGATTTTCCATTGATATGTACAATGACAATGGGCCGTCCGAGTCGCTGTCATGGCAGCGCATGGCAGTCCGACTGGTAAACGTGAGTTTTACTAGCAAGTGTAGCACTTTGCTGTTTAAATGCTAAAATGTTCACATCAACTATTACAAAGGGCAAATTCATTCACAACAAAACAGAAAAAGTACTGGGATTTGCACCTTGTTCAAGGGACACCCACCATTCAGCACTTGTATTTCAAAATGCCTTTTCTTTAATTTTCTGTGACATCTGAAATGGATATCGATAAGCTCTCTCACACGTCTGTGTCACACGGCTTTTCAAGCTGGACCGCAGCCTCTGGTGAGCATCAGGACAGAGCTGACCGGAGCTGGGGTACGCTGGTGGACGGAATTCCGAATCCCGGCGGGACCGCTGTCCTGCCTCTGCTTCATGCAGCAGGGGCCAAGGGCCAAATGTCAAACTGATTGCCCCATTTAGGAATGTGGGGCACACAAAACCACAGCTGGAGGGCAGAGGGACCCTGGAGACACATACAGTAGGAGCTCTGTATTTCTCTCAAAGCCAATGAAAAGCATGCACAGACAAAAAGGTCTGAAATCCAAGTGTGTTGCTTTACTTTTACCTGCTATGAAATTTGAAATCTGGAAGTATGTCGCTGCACTCAACTAATTGTCCTCTCTTTAGTATTTATCAGACGTGTGAACACTGATATGCATTATTGAAATACTGTAGAAAAACAAAGGCTATAAACATTATTACTGCTAGATTATTTTGAAGACATAGAAAGTATTGGAGAAAATTAATGTTTTGTGCAACGAATAAAGCATACAGCAGCATTCTGCATAACTCAAGCTGTGGATGGTAAGACGGCCCCCAGGCTAGCTGGATTATTGGCAGTGTAGACAATATTGTTTGAGATCCACAAGATTTTCTATAGGTAAAGTCAACAAGATCAGCCCACAGGCACTCTGTGCTGGAAGATTCTGATCTTGTTATGTTATGGGAAATATAAATGTTTCTAGCAACTGAAAATTATTTTCCCCAGACATGTACTGTACAGTAAGACGTATTTGTGCACCACTTAAGACAATAAGTATTTGATAAGTATTTGATGTGTAGCTGTTCACTGTGGTTCTATAGGTAATACGTTTATTTTTATTAATAATAATTTCTTTTTATTATGAAGTTTAGTAGGCAGTATCAATCGAATTTAAATGCTTACATACAGTATTTCAGAAGAAAATATGCTTCAGCAAATATCCTACCAGCAGCCTATTGCATTGGATATAAAACAATGGTCTTATTGTCAGAAGGAAACCATAATAGTCTTGAGGTAGCAAAAAGTATTAGTTTGTTTCTTGGCATCCTGTAGAGACAGGAAAATCCCTCATTTGGGATGTTTCCACAGTGAAAAGCTCTCTTTGAATACTCTGATGATGCCCTTAATTAATGAGTACTTCAGGAGTATCAGTGCTCACCCATGTGCCTTTCTGTTCGTCTGCAGGGATGTAGCATTATTACTTGATACAAAATAATCTAGAGAATAATGTTGATACAAAAGCAACCTAAGCTAATGTTTAGTATCGTTAAATAAAAAAGCATGTTGATTATGCAATCATCTTGCTTCTTTATTATGTGTAAAATTTTCATTAAAAACACACACACACACACACACACACACACACACTCAGTATATATCAGTTATCCATACCCAGTTTTCCTGTGCTGGGTCCCAGGAAAAAGGGCTGAACGGTAAAGCATAACCCAGGGCAGAGTGCCAGCCAGTTGTGGGGCACACACACCATTGTCACACACGCCATTATCACACATGCCATTATCACATGCACCATTGTCACACACGCCATCGTCACACATGCCATAGTCACACATGCCATTTTCACACGCGCCATTGTCACAAACGCCATCGTCATACATGCCATAGTTACACATGTCATTGTCACAGGTGCCATTGTCACATACGCCATTGTCACACGCCATAGTCACACATGTGATTGTCACACGCGCCATTGTCACACACGCCATTGTCACATATGCCATCTTCACACACGCCATTGTCACACGCGCCATTGTCACACACACCATCGTCACATATGCCATCTTCACACACGCCATTGTCACACATGCCATAGTCACACATGTCATTGTCACACGCGCCATTGTCACACACGTCATCGTCACACATGTCATTGTCACACGCGCCATTGTCACACATGCCATAGTCACACATGTCATTGTCACACGCGCCATTGTCACACACGCCATCGTCACACATGCCATCGTCACACATGCCATAGTCACATGTGCCATTGTCACATGCGCCATTGTCACACACACCATCGTCACACACGCCATCGTCACATATGCCATAGTCACACATGCCATAGTCACACATGCCATCGTCACACTCTACACTCCATAGTAAAGCACTTGATTTCAGAACGAGATGTTGGACAAGCTGGTATCCACATACTATAGGCCATAGAGAGTATGTTGCAAATATTTAAAGACAATTAATACAAGACAAAAAACAGCTTTTTAAAATGTAGATTAGCTTAGCACTACTAGAACTACCATGTTTGGTTGCTATTAGGCTATAAAAGACAATTGCTACATCTGGTTGCTGTCAGTCTACAGAGGAAAGCTACTACATTTTTTCGGTTTTTAACCTGCTTGTTTGTGAACTACCAGACATTCCAGTGTGGCACAGAAGAAAGCTTCCCGCTGAGCTCTCTGATGAGGACTCCTGGCCAAACTGCTCAGCAGCTGAGTCTGACGCCATCCAAATATTTCTCTCCCACGCAATGTCAGAGCGATGTTGACAATTAAGGGCCAAAGTAGGGGCATCTGAAAACACTGCTGCTGATTATCCATCAGAAGTTTTTCGGTTGCCAGAATCTTTGTGCAGCATCTGTTCAAAAGAAGTGCAGACTAGGTGTGTCTAAGATGAATAAGTGGGCGCAATGCTGATGATATTTTATTTGTCTATTTGTATTTTTGCATATGCCATTTTACTGGTGCATAAGGCACTCACCAGCTCAGGTAAGAGTGAAGCTTTGGGTCAGAGCACAGGGTCAGCGGTCATATTCAGCACCTCTGGAGCAGAAGTACTGCCTGGGATACACTGAGAAGGTTTAAGACCCTTGCTTAAGGGCCCAGCAGTGACACTGTTGCATTGCCAGCCATGGGATTCAAACTGATGACCTTCTGGTGAGGGGCACAGTCCTGAACTTCACACTGACTGAAGAAATAGCTGTCTTCCATAACCACTTATTCAGTGCAGAATCATAGTGGGCTGGTAGGGTATCCCAGGAAAATTTACTCCAATGTTAAAGCTACAAATATGACAAACTTAAAACCAATCAATAAGGCCTATTTATGGTAATGAATAATAATTCTTATAAAGTCTGTGGTAAGTTCTGCGGTAACTATAAAAACTATAACTAGTAACACTTTACATTAACAGCACCTTCATAATACATTATATATAATTATATAATATTTGTTATTAATGTAGGCATATACTAAAGCTGTTAATGTACATTATGATATTAAGCTATACTTACATGCTGCTTATGAATGTTCTATAAATTCATTCTAAAGGCATTAATAATGTGCATTTAATGTAAAGCATGGCCTTATGTAAGGGATAATGTACAGGCAGCCGGTAGTTATCACAAAATAAGCCCCGACAGTGTGATCAGGACCAGACGCGAAGCGGAGGCTCTCGTATCACACTGAAGGGGCTTATTTCGCGATAACTACCGGCTGCCTGTACATTATCCCGCTTATTACACGGCTACTTG
>JAODLC010000054.1:10292065-10303918 GCA_026781145.1 Hippopotamyrus pictus | reverse complement strand
CAACATCCACAGCAACACCTACCACAACATTGAGTACAAAGGCATCAACTACAACACCAACTACGTCCACTACAACAACCACAGCAGCACCAACCACTACATCTAGCACAACTGTTTCAACTATAACACCTACCACGACCGCTACAACATCCACAGCGGCACCAAAAACTACATTAAGCACAACTGCTTCAACTACAACATCCACAGCAGCACCTACCACTACACTGAGCACATCTGCCTCAGCTACAACATCAACTATGGCCACTCCAACATCCACAGCAGCACCTACCACTACAACGAGCACAACTGCTTCAACTACAACAGCAACCACGACCACTACAACATCCACAGCTGCACCAACCACTACATCTAGCACAACTGTTTCAACAATAGCACCTACCACGACCACTACAACATTCACAGCAGCACCTACCACTACATTAAGCACAACTGCTTCAACTACAACATCCACAGCAGCACGTACTACTACATTGAGCAGAACTGCTTCAAAAACAACACCGACCACGACCACTACAACATCCACAGCGGCCCCAACCACTACATCTAGCACAATGGCATCAACTACAACATCAATTACGGCCACTACAACATCCACATCAGCACCTACCAGTACATCGAGCACAACTGCTTCAACTACAACACGAACGACGACCACTACAATATCCACAGCGGCAACTACCACAACATTGAGCACATCTGCTTCAACTACAACATCCACAGCAGCACCTACTCCTACATTGAGCACATCTGCTTCAACAACACCGACCATGACCACTACAACATCCACAGCGGCACCAACCACTACATCTAGCACAACATCATCAACTACAACATCAATTACGGCCCATACAACATCCACAGCAGCACCTACCACTACATCGAGCACAACTGCTTCAACTACAACACCAACGACAACCACTACAACATCCACAGCGGCACCTACCACAACATTGAGCACATCTGCTTCAACTACAACATCCACAGGAGCACCTACTACTACATTGAGCCCAACTGCTTCAACAACAACACCTACCACGACCACTACAGCATCCACAGCGGCACCAACCACTACATCAAGCACAACTGTTTCAACTACAACACCTACCACAACCACTACAACATCCACAGCGGCACCAACCACTACACTGAGCACATCTGCTTCACCTACAATCTCAAATATGGCCACTCCAACATCCACAGCAGCACCTACCACTACATCGAGCACAACTGCTTCAACTGCAACAGCAACGACGACCACTACAACATCCACAGCGGCACCTACAACAACATTGAGCACATCTGCTTCAACTACAACATCCACAGCAGCACCTACTACTACATTGAGCACAACTCCTTCAACAACAACACCGACCATGACCACTACAACATCCACAGCGGCACCAACCACTACATCAAGCACAACTGCTTCAACTACAACATCCACAGCAGCACCTACCACTACATTGAGCACAACTGCTTCAAGAACAACACCGACAACGACCACTACAACATCCACAGCGGCACCTACCACTACATTAAGCACAACTGCATCAACTACTACACTAACTATGTCAATTACAACATCCACAGCGGCACCAACCACTATATCAAGCACTACTAGGTCATCTACAACACCAACAACGACTACTGCAACGTCTCCGGCGGCACCAACCACTGCAGCGAGGATAACAACATCAACTACAATACCACCTACGACCACGACAACATCCACATCAGCACGATCGACTACATCAAGCAGAACTGCTTCAACTACAACATCCAGAGCAGCAACAACCTATACATTAATCACAACGGCATCAACTACAACACCAACTACGATGACAACATCCACAGCGGCACCAACCGCTACATCAAGCAAAACAGCACCAAGTACAATACATACCACGACCACTACAACATCCACAGCAGCACCTACCACTACATTGAGCACAAGAGCTTCAACGACAACATCCATAGCAGTACAAAGCACTGGTTTAAGCACAACTGCATCAGCAGCAACACCAACTACAACCACTACATCAACAGCAACACAAACCATTCTATCAAGGACAACTGCATCAACTACACCAACTCCGACCAGTACAATATCCACAACTGCACTATCTACTACATCAAGCACAACTGCATCAAATAGAACATCATCTATGACCATTACAACATTCACAGCAGCACCTTCCAGTACATCAAGTACAACTGTATCAACTCCAACTCCAGCAACAAGCACTAAAACATCCACAGCGGCACCAACCAGTACATCAAGCACAACTGCATCAACTACAACGTCAACGACGACCACTACAACATCCACAGCAGCACTAGCGATTACATCAGCACCTACTACTATATCAAGCACATCTGGTTCACCTGCACCACTAATTATGACCACTACAACATCCACAGCAGCACCAACGCCTACCTCACGAACAACTGTATTAACTGCAACACAAACTGCGACTACTATAACATCCACAGTAGCACCAACCACTACATTGGGTACAACTATTTTAACTGTACCACTAACTATGTCCACAACAACATCCACAGCAGCACCTACCACTACATCAAGTACAACTGCATCTACTGCAATACCAACTATGGCAACTATAACATCCGCAGCAGCACCTACCACAACATCAAGCACAACGGCATCAACTGCAACACCAATTAAGGCAACTACAACATCCAGAGCAGCAACTACCGCTATATCAAGCACAACTGTATCAGCTGCACCACTAATTATGACCACTACAACATCCACAGCAGCACCAACCCCTACATCAAGAACAACTGTATTAACTGCAACACCAACTACTACAACATCCACAGCAGCATCAACCACTACATCAAGCACAACTGCAAGACCAACTACATCCACTACAACATCCACAGCAGCACCTACCACTATATCCAGCAAAACCACTTCAACTGCACCACTAACTATGACCACTACAACATCCACAGCAGCACCTACCACTATGTCAAGTACAACTGCATCTACTGCAATACCAACTATGGCAACTCTAACATCCACAGCAGCCCCTGCCACAACATCAAGCACAACGGGATCAACTGCAACACAAACTAAGGCAGCTATAACATCCACAGCAGCACCTACCACTACATCAAGCACAACGGCATCAACTGCAACACCAACTACGACCACTATAACATCCACAGCAGCATCAACCACTACATCAAGCACAACTGCAAGACCAACTACATCCACTACAACATCCACAGCAGGACCAACCACTACATCAAGAATAACTGCATCAACTGGAATACCAACTACTACCACTACATCATCAAAAGCAGCACCAATCACTATATTAAGTACAACTGCGTCTACTGCAACACCATCTATGGCAACTATAACATCCACTACAGGACCTACTACTACATCAAGCACAACTACATCAACTGCAACACCAACTATGGCACCTATAACATCCACAGCAGCACCTACCACTACATCAAGCACAATGGCATCAACTGCAACACCAACTATGACCACTACAACATCCATAGCAGCACCTACCACTATATCAAGCATAACTATTTCAACTGCACCACTAACTATTACCACTACAACTTCCACAGGAGTACCTACCACTACATCAAGCACAACTGCATCAACTGGAACACCAACTACAATCACAACAACATCAACAAGAGCACCAACCACTACATCAAGCACAACTGCATCAACTGCAACACATTCTACGACCACAACAACATACATGGCAGCACCAAACACTACTCTAAGCACAACTGCAACACCAACTACAACCACTATATCAACAGCAGAACAAACCATTTCATCAAGCACAACTGCATCAACTACACCAACTACAAGCAGTACAACATCCACAACTCCACTAAGTACTACATCAAGCACAACTGCATCAAATAGACCACCAACTATGAGCATTACAACATCCACAGCAACACCTACCAGTACATCAAGCACAACTGCTTCAACTACAACACCACCTATGACTATTACAACATCCACAACTGCACCAACCACTATATCAAAGACAACTGCATCAATTATAATGCGAACTATGACCACTTCAACACCCACAAATGCAGTTACCACTACATCACGCACAACAGCAGCAACTACAACAACAATTTCGACCACAACGACATCCACAACTCCGCCCAAAATTACTTTTACCACAACTTCATCAACTACAACACCAACTATGACCACTACAACATCCACAACTGCACCTACCATTATGTCACGCACAGCTACATCAACGACACCATCCATGACCACAATGAATTCCACAACTGCATCAGCCACTACGTCCAGCACAACTGCATCAATTAAAACGCAAACTATGACCACATCAACACCTACAAATGCACCAACCACATCAAGCACAACAGCATCAACAACACCAACTATGACCATTACAACATCCACAACTCAACTACCTATGAAATCAAACACAACTGCATCAACTACAACTATTACTGCATCCACCACTGCACCTATCACTACATCAAGCACAACAGCATCACTGACAACACCAACCATGAGCACATCGACTTCCACAACTGCACCTACCACTACAAGGACAACTGCATCAACCACAACACGGAGTATGACCATTACAGCATCTACAACTACACATACCAATATATCAAGCACAACTGCATCAACTGCAAAACCAACTACAAGCACTACAGCATCCACAACTGCACCTATTATCATATCAAGCAGAACTACATCAACCACAAAAGCTAGACTAAGTTCAACAGCATTCACATCACCATCTACCACAAGTACACCTACACCTATGACAAGCACAATGAAACCCACAACTATGACACTAACTGCAAGCATGACGTCATCCACAACTGCACCTACCACTGCAACTAGTTCCACTTCATACTCTACATCAACCACAATTCCAACAACTGCCATACCAACTATGACATCAACAGCCTCATCTGTACCTAGCACTACAGTAAGCACAGCTACCCAAGCAGGTACAAGCTCTAAAACATCCACAGTCACGTCTACGACTACAAGTACAACTTCACCTATGACAACCACAATGAAGCCCACTACGCCATCAATTGCAAGCATCACATCATCCACTACCGCATCTATCACTGCACCTACAACCACTGCATTCACTACATCCACTGCAATACCAAGAACTACCATAACAACTATAAGAACATCCACAACTGCACCAACCAGTACATCAAACACAACTACATCAACCACAAAAGCTGTAACAGGTTCAACAACATCCATATTACCATCTACCACTATAGGTACAACTGGACCTATGACGACCACAATGAAAACCACAACTACGACATCAACTGCAAGCATCACGTTGTCCACAACTGCACCTAACATTGCGACTAGAACCACTTCGACCACTGCATCCACCACAATACCAAGATCTACTATCCCAACTATGACAACAACAACATTGACATCTGCACCTATCACTACGACAAGCACATATGCATCAACAACAAAAGCAAGATCAAGCTCAACAACATCCACAGTCACAGCTACCATTTCTAGTACAACTACACCTTTGACAATCACAATGATGCCCATCGCTACATCAACTACAATAATGCCGACATCCATTACTGCCCCTTCCACTACAACAAGCACCACTGCATCCACCGCATCCACCACAATATCGATAACTACCATGCCAACTTCTACAGCAACTTCCACAACTGCACCAAGCACTCCATCAATCACAACTACATCAACAAGAAAAGCAGATACAAGCTCAACAACATCCACTGTCGTTTCTACCACTACAAGTACAACACCAATGACAACCACAATGAAACCCACAGCTAGGACATCAACTGCAATCATGATGTCATCCACAACTGCACCTACCACTGCAACTTGGACTACTGCATCCACTACAGCCACCACAATAACAACTACTATACCAACTACGACATCCGCAACTGCATCTACCACTACATCAACCAGAACAACATCAGCTTCAAAAGTTAATACAAGCTCTACAACATCTTCAGTTGGACCTACCACAAGTACAATTACACCCATGAAATCTACAAAGGCCATAGCTACGACTGTGAACATGACAACGTCCACAACTGCACCTACAACTGCACCTAATATCACTGCAACCACTGCATCCACCACAATACCAACTACCATACCGACTACAACAATGACATCCACATCTGTACCTAACACTATATCAAGCACAACTGCATCAACTACAAAAGCAGGTAAAAATTCTACAACATCCACAATCAGGTTTACCACTATAAATAAAACTACACCTATGACTACCACAATGAAGCCCACAACCACGACATCGACTTCAGCAAAAATGACACCACCAACTGCATCTACCGCTGCAGTAAGCACCACCGCATCCACTATATCTACCACTATACCAACAGCTACCATACTAACTCCAACAACGACAGCATCAACTACACCTTCCACTACATCAAGCACAACTGCATCAACTACAAAAGCTAGTACAAGTCCTACAGCATCTACAGTCACAGATACTACTTCTAGTGCAACTACATCTTTGACAACCAAAAGGATGCCCATAACTATGACATCAACTACAACAATGCCAGCATCCACTACTGCACCTACTGCTGCAGCAAGCAGCACTCCACCCACTGCATCCCCCACAACAACAACAACTACCACTCCAACTGTGGTAATAGCGACACTCACAACTGCACATACTTCTATGTCAGGCACACCTGCAGCAATTACACCAACTATGACCAGTACAACATCCACAACTGTGCCTACCTCTTCAAGTACAACTACATCACCTACACCTTCAATGAAGCAGCAGTCGACAACATTAGCTAGCACAACAGCATCCCCTACAACCACAATGAAGGCCACAAGTACAACATCAACTGCAAGCATGACATCATCCACATTTGCACCTACCCCTACATCAAGCACAACTGTATCAACTACAAAAGCAGGTACAAGCTCTACAACACCCACAGTCACATCTACCACTACAAGTACAACTACACCTATGATATTCACAATGAAGCCCACAACTACGCCATCAAGTGCAAACATGACGACTTCCACAACCGCACCTACCACTGCAACTAGTACCACTGCAACTACGACAATAATAATATCCACAACTGCAGCTTCCTCTACATCAAGCACAACTGCATTAACCACAACACCAATTATGACCACTACATCCTTAACTGCGCCTCTCACTACAAATACAACCTCATCTTTGACAAACACAATGAAGCTGGCAACCACAACACCAACTACAATGACATCCACAACTCCCTCTACTGCAACATCAAGCACAACAGCATCCCCTACAACCACTACAAAGCCCACAAATACAACATCAAGTATGACAAAGACAACATCCACGACTGCACCTACAACTCCAACAAGTACAATGACATCAACTACAACCACCATGATGCCCGCATCTTTGACATCAAGTACAATAAGCACGATATCCACAACTATGGCAGCCTCTACAATAAGCACACCAGCATCCGCTACAACCACCATTAACCTTACAACTATGGCACCCAGTACAACAACAAAGACAACTGTGCCATCTACAACACCGAGCACTAGCACATCTACTTCAGCCATGGTGATGGCCACAACAATGACAACCACAGCCCTGCCTATCATTGAAACTAGCAGAACTACATCCAGTACAACTATCATGAGGCCCACATCTATAACACCAACTACAACAACGACAACATCCACAATTGCACCTGCCACTATATCAAGTACAACTGCATCAACAACAACCAGTACCAAACCAACAACTTTGACACTAGTTACATTAATGACGACATCCACAATTGCATCGACCACTACAAGTACACCTGCATCACCTACAATCACCATGGTGCCCACAAATGCAATGTCAACTATAACAACCTTGACATCCACCAGTGCAGCTACTACTACAGCAAGAACAGCAGCATACAATACAACTAACATGAAGCCCACAACTGTAGCAACTGCTGCAACGATGACAACAGCAACCACTACAACCACCATGAAACCAAAAACGGGAAGACCAACTACAACAGCATCAACATCCACAACTGCACTTACCTCTACAAACACAACAACATCAAAGACAGCCACCATGAAGCCCACATCTATAACTCCTGCTGCTACAGGTAAGTTCACGAGTGTGAGGTCAAAGAACCTACCAGCAATACAGACAACTACAATAGCATTCCGTATAGTATCCATGACATCCACAACTACAACATTAACTATTACAACAGGGACAGTTACAACTATACCTATCACCACAATAGCTTCACCAACAACCAAAACTGCATCCAGTACAACCACAAAAATGCTGACAACTATGACACAAACTACAACATTTATAACTGTGCCTTCCAGTACAACCGCAGTTGCATCGTCCACAATGGCTATGAAGCCCATAACTACAACAATGACAACTTCCTCAACTGTGCATGCAACTACAACAAGCACAGCCACATCCACTACAATGACCATGAAGCCCAAAACTACACTACCAACTACAACAATGACGACATCCACAACTGCACCTACCACTACATCAACCACAACTGCATCAACTAACACACCAATTAGGACAACTAAAACATTCACAATCGCGCCTGCCACTACAGGTACAACTAAATCAATGACAACTGCAATGGAGCCAAAAATGACAACAATATCCACAACCCTCGCTACAACATCAAGCACAACAGCATCACCTACAAACACCATGAGGCCCACAACTATGACATCAAATGCGACCATGATGACATCCACACCTGCATCCACCACTGCAGCTGGACCCAATGCAGCCACTGCATCTACCACAATACCAAAAACTATCACACCAACTACAACCACAACTGCACCTACCACTGCAAAAAGCACCACTGTACCCATAACAATACCGCCAGCTACCATTTGCAATTACAGCAATACAACTACCACTACAGCCACAACAAAGCCGACAACGATGACACCAACTGCAACGACATCCACAACTCTGCTTTCCAGAACCACAAGCACAACAGCATCATCTACAACCATGATGATGCCCACAAGAACAACATTGACTACGACAATGACATCCACAACCGCACCTGTCACTGCAAAAATCACCACTGCAAACTCTGTATCCACCACAATCTCGACAACTTCCACAGCAACTATAACAACATCCACAACTGCACATACCACTACCTCAAGCTGCTTCAATTACAACACCAACTATGACCACTCAAATATGTACCTACCACAAGAGATGTATGCACAACCATAACTCACTGAACTGGATCTACAATGAATCCCACAACATATCAAAATCTACCAACCATGGCTCATTCAAAACCTGCAACAGCCACTCAAAAACAGGCAATAACTGAACCTCATTTACTATTAACTAAAATTATTCAAAAACAAATGAAAATCAAACTGAAACAATTCCTTCTATTACAATACCCACCAAACCTACAACAATTTGAAAAGCCACAAGTGAAACACCTGCTACTACCACAGTTGCTGCAACAGTCATGCATATAAGGAAGGGTTCCAATAATTAGCTTAGGTGTTTTTCAGCTGTCACATGTAGCATTGTATGCTTCTATGTATTTCTTTAGCATGACTGTGTTGAAAACTGACTGAAATTCATTTTGCAATTAATGAATCATTGTTGCACCCCCAGGCCAGGTGCTTCACACAACAGCCAACAGAATGACAGCAACAACGCTACCCAACGCAACCACCATCATTACCACAACTGCGACCACGTATGTTTGTGTTTTCAGAACTTTGAGAAATTTTAGCCTCAAGTTGTCCTTTGTTGTTGTTTTTTGTTTCTTACAAAACAACCTGAGTACCTTAGATGTCACGGTTTCTCTTCCTGTCATTCTTCCAGTACGGGATTGGCACTGCTCTATATTCAGCTGGAACTGACAACTGAAGGACCAGTCCCCAGTGCCCAAGACATTCTGAAAGCAGTGAAAATTCTCCCAGATCCATTGCTACTATCCAATATGACCACCTTGACCAATCCTGAGAAAATCCAGGAAATCAATGTGGCAAGTGAGTTTCCCACTGACCCCATCTGAGTCTGAAATTACGTCCCTCACTCCATTTTCTTCCTTGCTACTAGTACAGAGCATGCAATGATTTATAAAATTTTTAACATTTCTTCACTTGTGATGCTCTAGGCAAAAGATGGCTTCTCCCAGGTACTTTGCAATAGATTTACCATACTCAGCAAATCCATTTACTGGAATAAGATTTCATTACTTTCTTTCAGCAGACACATACTTTCCAGATTGATGCATGCATAGCAAATCAAAAATATCATGTCCCTGGAATGGCTTTAAAAGTGAGGTCAGAGGCATCCTAAGCAGAATACATTCCTTTTCTATTGTTTTCTCTCTCTTTCATCACATTCAGATACATCCAGCAATTCCTTTGTCATCAAGTTCGGATTCCAGATCCGCAACATAACCTTACCAAAGGATACCCAACTCAGGAATACAACTCATGGCCTGATTCAGGACTGTGTCAATAAATTGGTAAGACTACAGACTATTATCATTAGAATTATTAGGGAATGCAGGGCTTTCTTGTGGCTCTCATGCGGTTTATGGTGGCCACCAGTTGTTCAGTTAAGGAAAATGGTCCCTCGTTGGCAAACCAGTTCGCTTAAGGAACTCCAGAAACATGATCGTGTTGTTTGTATGCACCAGTCAGTAGAATAATGCAGCTGTAACTCCACTCAACTTTGGAAACAGTCGGCGTTCCGCTAACAAAATGAGTTGTGAAGATGTCACTCCTATGCGCCACTTTGGTTTGATCTCTGCCCTTCATTTGTCTCCCCTCTGTCATTCACACTCCAGCTCAACGTGATACTAACAGATCCATCAGCATCGCCTGTGGTCTTCCCTCTAGCAAACTTCACGTAAGTCATGAATCTGTTATTGCTGTTTACATCAAAGTGAGAAATACTTCATTAAGTAAATCATGAAACTAACGTATGACAGTTTCCTTTGGAATATTTTGTATCCAATTATTTCTGCCATGTGTCATGAAAATGCAAGTTGCTTATGGATTCTGCTGATTTCTTGACCTCCACAGGGATACAACCAACGAGACAATTGCTCGTATTGACTACAAAGTGCAGGAGGGAAATATTGATAGCCCAAGCCCTTTCCTTTCTGACATCCTGAAACTCTGCGGTATGCATCACACATCATCGTTATTGCAAAACTCATAACCTGCCTTGTTTACTGTGCTAACCATACCTATTTACTAGTCATGCAGGCTGATTCGACAAGAGCTAATAATAACATATCATAGCTTTCAGTTCAGCTTACCTCTTTTGCAGCTGTCACAGGTAGCATTCTATACCTCTAGGTATTTCTTGAATATGTTTGTGCTGAAAACTGATTGAAGTTCATTTTGTCATTAATGAATCATTGTTGCACTCCCAGGCCTGGCGCTTCCGACAACAGCCAGTGCTACAATGCCAATAACTCCGGCCAGCCTAACCACTGCCATGACCAGTCTTACCACAACTGCGACCACGTATGTTTGTGTTTTTAGAACTTTGAGAAATTTTAGCCTCAAGTTATCCCTTTGTTGTTTTTGTTTTTTTTTTTTTCGTACAAAACAACCTTAGTACCTTGGATGTCACGGTTTCTCTTCCTGTCATTCTTCCAGCGCGGGATCCGCACTGCTCTATATTCAGCTGGAACTGACAACTGAAGGACCAG
>JAODLC010000054.1:10251926-10282918 GCA_026781145.1 Hippopotamyrus pictus | reverse complement strand
GGATGAAAATAAAGGGTGAGATGTTGCATAAGCTTGTGGAAACAATTCCATGACAAATGTGCGCCATAATCAAAGCTAAAGGCGGTCCAACGAAAAATTCAAATGGCGACTTTTTTTTTGGCCGGGCAGTGTCCTTCAAACAATGAACTCAGAACAAGGCACACCAGTCCTGGGAAGCCATCCATCCAACCATCCATTTTCCCTTGCATATCTGGGATCAGGTCAGGAGGGCAGCAGTCTAAGCAGACTACACAGTCTACAGTGCCTTGCAAAAGTATTCACCCCCTCCTTGGCATTCTCTCTATTTTGTTCCCTTACAACCTGGAATTTAAATGGATTTTCAATTTGATTTTAAGTGATGGATCCTCAAAAAAACTACAGATTAATTAAATTAAAAGGAAAAAAACTTGTTTTAAATAATTCTAAAAAAATATAAAACTGAAAAGTGGTGCGTGCATGTTTTCACCCCCTTTGCTTTGAAGCCCCAACCACTACCTTCAAAAGCCACTTAATTAGTTAAATAAGATCCACCTGTGAGAAATCTAAGTGTAAAATGATCTCAGTATATACACACCTGTTCTGATAGGCCCCAGAGTCAACACCAGTGCAACACCACTAAGTAAGGGTTAACACCAAGCAGGTGATAGCATGAAGACCAAGGAACTCTCCACACAGGTCAGAGACAAAGTTGTAGAGAAGTACAGATCAGGCTTGGGTTATAACAAATATGACAAACCCTGAACATCCCAAGGAGCACCATTAAATCCATTATTAGAACATGGAAAGATTATGGCACCACAGCAAACCTGCCAAGACAGGGTCATCCACCAAAACTCACAGACCGGTAAAGAAGGGCATTAGTCAAAGCAGTAACCAAGAGGCCAAAGATAACCCTAAAGGAGCTGGGCGGCTCGACTGCAGAGATGGGAGTAACTGCCTATAGGACCACTATAAGACTCTGCAAACATGTGGAAGAAGGTGCTGTGTCTGGCACAAACCTAACACCTCTCATCATGCTGAGAACACCATCCCCACAGTGAAGCATGGTGGGGACAGCATCATGCTGTGGGGATTTTTTTCATCGACAGAGACTGGGAAACTGGTCAGAATTGAAGGAAAGATGGATGGCGCAAAATATAGAGGAATTCTTGAGGGAAACCTGTTTGAGTCTTCAGACATTTGAGACTGGGACGGAGGTTCACCTTCCAGCAGGACAATGACCCTAAACACACTGCTAAATCAACACTCTGGTGGTTTCCAGGCTCAAACAGATAAAGAGAAACAGATAAATGTCCTGGAATGGCCCAGTCAAAGCCCAGACCTCAGTCCAATTCAGAATCTCTGGTATGATTTAAAGATTGCTGTATCTCTGTGCGGAATCTCCATGTTACCAGCTGTTTCTAGTCTTGTCTAATTAAGTCCCTGTATTTAAGAGCTTCCCTGTCAGTCTTTCCCCAGTTCTGTCATTAACATCTTAGCGTCGTTTGGGTATGCCCCATGTATCTTTCCCCATATTATCCCATCTCCTCGAGTCCTGCTCCTGTTTTCCTAGTCTGTACTTCCCTGTGGCATGACAGAATGACAGAACAGGCAAAGAAGATGCCTCCCCTGACTGAGGATCAGTATCTCAGTCTCATGAATGAGGTAATTTACTGGCTTAATCAGCCTGAGGTTTGCGACGAGCCCCTGGCTCGGGCTCTAGCCAACCAGAGCAGGGTCATCTTAGAGAAGATGTCCCTGTCCAAGGACTTGCAACTCGCTGAAGAGGTGTGAAGAAATTTGCAGCAGCTACGAAGAGGGGTGGAGGAGTCAAAGATGCGGCTGGTAGCCCTGGAAAGCGAACTACACTATGGTCCGCTTTCAGAGCTGCTGGAAGTGCCCCAGACTCCTCCGAATGTTGCAGGAGAGAAAAAGAAGCGGAGAAACCGAAGATGAGAGGAGATGCTGCAGGTCCTCCTGAGGTGCGTCTCGGTTTCCACTGCCTCCCCTGCAGCGAGTCGGAATCCCTCCCGATTCTTAACCAGGCAGTGTTTGTCTCCCCGGGATTCCCTGCCACTTCACAGCAGCTGCCCGATGGTCATCTGCCCGCCGCTTCACAGCAGCCGCCCCAATGCTCGTCTGCCTGCAGCCACCAGTTTTCAGGGTACGCACTTGGCACTGAAGGGTGCCAGGGCTCTGGGGGATGCCATCCGTCGATTCCCCAAGTCCCTGAAAAAGGTGGCACCTGCTGCCGAGGTGCAAACCCCGGCTCCAACCCCCGTGGTTCCTGTACCAGCGATTCCTACGGTGGCTCCTGCTTCACCCACCGTGGTTCCTGTCCCAGCAGCTCCTGCTCCACCCGCCGTGGTTCCTGTCCTGGCGGCTCCTGCTCCGCCCTCTGTGGTTTCTGTTCCGGGCGGTTCCTGCTCTACCCCCCGTGGTCCCCTCGGGAATCACCCTGACTGTCCTGATGAACCCCTCCGGTGGGTCACCCAGACCACCTCCCCGACATGGCAGATCCTGCCTGGGTCCCTGCCTCTCAGTCTCATAGAATGCTGTGCCTTTGCCTGCCGCAGCTTCTGCTCCTTCCTCCTCTCTGCCAGTGTCCCCTTTGCCTCCCTCCTTCGCCTCCTCCTGCAGTCCCTCCGCCTTCCTCCTTGCTCCCTTCGATGTGCCTTCTGTCTCCAGCCTCGCAGTTACCGAGGGTCCCTCTGGCTCTAGCCTTGCGGTTGCCGGCTGCCCCTGCGGCTCCTGCCTTCCGTCCGTCAGGGTTCCCTCCGGCTGCTTGGTTCCCCCCACCCTTTGCCTACTTGCCTCCTAGTGTGGTGCCCCCTGGTTTATGCCCACCATGTTTGTTCTTCATCCCTCTGTTTCATCCTTTGTTCACTCCTGCTCCCTTCATTCCTCCAGTAGGTGTTCCCCCTGTGTCATTTCCTTTGATGTCCCCAGGTCCTGTGGGCTTTAATTGGAAGACACACCAGACCTTATATATGATGACAGATGTTGACAATGACTGAGCTGGAGAACACTGTGAAACAGGCACATTTATATAGGGATCACCGACGGGAGACAGGTGCATGAAGTTAACACACTAGGGCAGAGAACAATCAGGAGAATATCAACAATGGGACACAACTGGGGTGAATTAGCAGGGTTACAGAGTGCCAGCAGATAACCACCACTTAGGATATGCAAGGTTGTGTGTAGCCATCTTACATCTTTCAATTGTTAAAACATTGCAAAGCTGTTTAGTGACTTCACGTAGAGGCCACATCGACAGCTCCCCATGGATCGCAGCTCCTTCTTGTCAGGATCAGCACCAGGAAGCAGGCAAAGGAAGCCATGGATACAGACAAAGGACTTTATTCATGGGGAAACTCCAAAGAAAATACGCAACATTAATAACCGGACTGGGGAAACAAACTGAAACGCGTACTAAATACATTGAACTAATGATAGCAACAGGAAAGAGGTAGTGAACACGGGGAATCCACACGGGGTAGATGAGGGGGCGTGGCACACGGGAGGAGCAGACGAGCGGGACATGACACTTCTCTGTCTTCACTGATTTTTATCTCAGAACTTCATCATGGAGCAGAGGTGGCATTACTGCACGAGTCATACAATCTTCAATGTAAGCCTCTGTGAATTATTGAAAAGTTTCCATTGTGGATTTCTTCAATTTAACAAGAAACTTGATGCTAAGTCATTCACTTTTACAGTCCCACATTTTCCGACCAAGGGTAAGAACACACCTATATTTGAAGATGCATCCACTTGCACCGAGTGAGACAATCGAGTTGAGCCTGTAACACTGTAACAGGTCAGGACATGTTCTAGGGCTGTCTGTTTGTCTCTCCACTCCCACTCTTGGTTCCTAAGCTTTACGGTGAGTCTTGTGTTTTTTTTGTGTGTTGGACCTCATATAAAGTGTGGCATGTACAAGCTAACAGTTTGTTTGAACTATCCATCTATTTCACAGTACTGTCATTTAAAAAAACGATTTTGTTTTATCGTAACTGCCTGCCTATTACTTCTGTTTAAGATGAGACTAGCCATGAGAATGAGCAGAAGAAAGACAGTTATTTAGACTAGTTTCAAAACTTCTTTTCTTGTGAAAAAGACACAAGTAAGCAGTCAGATGCCCTGTGCTCTAAGTAAGGAGGAGGAGCGCATGCTGATACAGCATGTTGCTGCACCCACCACAGGACAAACCACCTCAGGCATGAGAACCTGAGCACAGCTGTGTGATACCTCAGCACCACACTCGTTTGAATGGAATGGAACGGAACAGTGTGAGTTTTTTCCTGGTGGCTGGAGTGCCAAATGTACCCTGGTAGAGGACATTTAATCTCAAACCATGGAAAATCTGAAATACTAATGAGAACAATTACCATAAAAATAATGAAGTACATTTTAACTGTAAATGACATTTATACTTCATATTCATGTAGATTATTGTTATCTGTGCATCACAAATGTAGAAACAGAGCATTAGTTTTATACTTGTGACACGATCCAAAACTTGTGGAAATCTTTGCACAACTAGCTGAGCTTCAAATCCATAAACATAGATTTCTTCTCTTTCAGAGCCTTCCAGTTAGGAGCCCTGAAGAACAGGCATGCTTAATTGTCAATTAATATTTCTATATCACTAATAATGTCACTTTGCCAACCCCCCCCCGTTTTTGATTTCCTTGAACTGTACAGCACCGAGTCTGTTATGGCATTGTTTTTTTATCTCTTATTAATGAAGTTCCAAAAACTGCTGGAACTGTCGTGCGGGGTGGTCTTCGATCTGGATAATGTAGCATCCTCATTAGTACGCCTACATTACCCAGGAGGCATTGTATGTGCCGGGAAGTGACGAACACGTTAGCTTCGAGTGAATATCGTTATGCCGAGTGTATCAACGTGTCAGTCCAAAAAAAAAAAACCTAAAACGGTACAGATAAAAACACGTCTTCGGTTTAACATTTCGTTTCAGAATCAGACGTGTCCCACCATAACAGGATGTGACATGATAGAAACGCGCCAGTCATCTGTGCACACTGTTATCGTGGAAAATTGACGTCATGATAACAAGTAATTACTAATCTCACAGATTTACCCTGCAGATGTAAGCCAATGAATAAACTACAGTCGACTGTTCAGAAAGAAGACTTAGTTTAATCTGGTGTTCATCGTAGCACGATGCTTTACCATCCTGGTTTCCACGAGCAGTTAGGCTCTATAATGGACAAGTTAGCCAAGGCGGCTATGACCGAAATTTGCAGGCTTGTCGACGACGGTTATGCAGTGTTACGGCTGGAGATATCTCAAAAGCAGAAAGAAAATGAAGACTTGAAGGGCAAATTAAAGATGTTAGAGCTTGTACTTGCACAAGAATATAGGGAGACAAGCGGGACAAGCCGGGTCGATGCAATAAACAGCTGTTCTAACTCTGATGTCCAGGATCGCGACAAATTACAGGGTACGGGGTCAATGTTTTCGTTTTACATTTTATTGTTTTCGCTGATTGGTATATGTTTTCTTGCCTTTTATCTATCTGTAAAACTGTCTGATTCTGAAATTCCCCAATTTCCCTGCGCTGTCCCAGGGGCTAGTTTTCCCAACAAAGCCAGAGACCTTGACATGCAGTTGGGTGTGGGTGTGTGGAGAGATGGAGTGTGCGCCGCTACCGACAGCTCCTTACAACCTTCACTAAGCGTGTCCCAGGTATGAGGTCACCAAGGTCCGGACCTTGGTAATTTAATTTATGAGTTTAAAATAAAATTTGAAGCGAAATATTCACCTAAATAAAAATCATGCTGACCAGCATTTCATTTTTTAACTAATTACTTTTTAAAAACAAACCACTTATAAGGGGACGATAACAATAATGTGATTGACGAAACCCACCCTCGGGTCCCGAACCTCACTATTTTTCAAAACTTGATTGTACGCCATAGTTGTGACGATGATTGTTATGCTTGATCCCATGTGTAAGTTTGATGTTTTATGTAAAGATTATTATTTTTGGTTTGTTTGCAAATATATAAAAAATGCTTGACACTGTGTACATGCAGTACACTAACATACATTGTTAAAACATACCATACCATACCAACTTTATTTATAAAGCACTTTAAAACAACCACACAGGCCCAACGTGCTGTACAGAGAATAATGAAACTAGAATTAGGTAAATAAAAGTTCATAAAATAGATCAAAGTTAAAAAAATAAATAAAAGTTCATAAAATAAAGTTAATAAAATAATACAAATAAGATAATATGCCAACAAATAAAAATAAACTAAAATCAACATCTCATAAGGAATCGAAAGCCAAAGAAAAGGGATGGGTTTTCAGGCGAGATTTAAAAACAGACAGAGAAGAAGCCTATCTAACATGCAAGGGCAGATCTTTCCACATTCTGGGAACTGCAACAGCGAAAGCGCGGTCCCCTCTAAGCTTACGCTTAGTTGTAGGTACACTCAGGAGCAGTTGGCCAGTTGACCTATGCTTTCATGTGTAGGGTTTTACTCTATCTAGGGCTGTATCCTAAGTTCGTCATATTCCAGGTGTTATGTAATTATTAGATGATATACATTTGGACTCGTATAGTTTCCGTCTTAATAGTTTACCACAAAACTCTCTTCCAGTGTGTAGCTGTAGATGAGAGAAAGCCAGAATCTCTGTTTATCAAGGAGGAAGATGCTGAAGAGGAATTTGGAAGCAGAGTTCAAGATGTAGATATCAACGTCAGTGACCAAAGTATGTGAATCGTGCAAAAAACACTTGTAACTTGAATAAATATTTGGGTATTGCTGAAATGGTGGTTGTTGGTCAGTTTTAATGTGTTCAGATTAGTGTCAGTCCAGGGGTCTGTTTCACAAAACAGGATTTTTTCCTCAGCCAGATACATTATCAGATTTATGGGTAGTCTGGGTTAAATATGTGAGCACATTTTAACTGAGGTACCTTAAATCTGGCAAGTTATTTGGCTAAGCAAGAAATACTGCTTTGTGAAACAGGCCCCAGGTTTAGATTTAGACAGCCCAATTTGTTTGCTCAAGTTCCCAGTCACATCCTTGCCAAATATGATTTATATTTTGCTCTTGCATTGCCAATCTTATATCAGACATTTGCTGATGCAGTATATTTGTTGTAATGTGTGTTGTATTTTTTAATCCCCCTCTTCAGGAACAGAACAGGTGCTTCTGGATTGTGAGAAAGCTGCTCTTATTTTGGACAAGGAAAGTCTTTCTCTGCCCCAGGGGATCGCTTATGATTTTTGGGAGAACAGTGCATTGGAAACTGAACTAAAAACAGAGAAAGAGAGTAGAAACCAACGATCCCAGCATGCAATATCTGAACACAATCTACAAACAGTGAACAATATGAACTCTGAATACATTATGTATGAGACTCCCAATCAGTCAAGGTCTTTTTGTCAAAATAAGGGAGAAATGGACACTGAACACACTACCTATAGCTGTAAAATAAAGAACTTGTCTGTTCAGCCAGAGCTACAGTCTACTCTGTCTACAGAGAAAAGTTCTGATAATTGTTTCCCTCATTTTGGATCTCTAGATGAAAAGCACAAAGTTATTCAAACCAACTCATTGTCTTTCAGTGGGGAGTATGAAGTGTGTTCAGCATGGAAGAAAGACACAGAGGTGGGAGTGGTTCACGTGCAACACAAGCATGATGGTGAAAATGGGCAAAAAAAGGGCACTGAGATGGGCAGTGTCACCAAGAGCTGTTTGATGGATGCACAAATGACAGCTGTAGCATTTTCAACAGCTCCTAGATCATATGCCGCAGATGTGGACGTGTTTATACCTGGTTATAAATGTTTTACTACATCAGAAAGTGTGAAGACAAATGCCAGATTTGGAACACGAAAGAAAAGGTTTGTATGCAAGTATTGTGGGAAGAGTTGTACTCGTTCAACTGGTCTTAAAATACACCAGAGAGTTCATACTGGAGAAAAACCATTTAGCTGTACATACTGTGATAAAAGGTTTTCAGATGCAAGTAATCTTAGGAAACATCAAAGATTTCACAGTGGAGAAAGGCCATTTATTTGTGTCCATTGTGGGAAGAAATTCAATCAATCCTCCAATCTTAAAACACATTTGAAGGTTTATCATGATTCTTGATGAATCATTTTGAAATAATATATTGTTACATATTAATATTAGAATTTACTAGCAAATGTGTACTGTACTAATATTCATCTGTGAACATGCCCCAATGTTTTGTATTGTATAACCTTGATTTAATAAAATATTGCTATAAATATACTATATGTGTCGTATATTATACTATATGTGAGACCTTTATTTTTTGCTTTCTATAAATCTGAAAGTGACATCTTTCTATTTAACAGAATGTATAAAAAACTTGTGAGATGATGATTCCAGGAACTGAATTGGAATTTATTATGCATTCTCAATTCACATCATGAATGAACCCTGACACTGGTATGCACATACTTTTGGCCATATGGTGCACATACTAATTTGGCTAAATAGATACTTATATTCTAATTCTTGTTATTTTAACTATATTGGGTGCATTAATTTAACCCAAGATTTCTGGATAAAACAGAAAAAATTTTGATGTATAGCACCAGATAAGAGTTTGAATATATTTGCAGGAAATTAGTTTTTTTTTTTCATAATTGACAATGTTTTGCTACCTATATGTTTTGTCACTACTTGCAAATGCATTATATTATAAAGCAAAACATAAGTTGTAATCCAGATGAATCAACATGCCTTTGAAGTATACCATTATAGCCATACAATTTTGAATAGGATAAGAGATGACAGCTTTATTATCATTACACTGCAGTACAATGAAATTCAATTGACATCTCTTCTTGTGCAGCAATTCTTAAACATTGATTTATGACAAAACAATAAAAATGGGTATTTCCTGTGTGGCTTAGCTTGCTAGGATATCGTGCCTGTGATGGAAGGTTGCTAGTTCAAATCCCAGGTTTAGAGTGATTCATGATTGGGCCCCTGAGCAAGGCCTTTAACCCATAATTGCTCCTGGTACTGGCTTGGCCTGTTTCTCAAAAATGCATGTTGCTTTGGCTAAAAGTGTCTGGTAAATTAAACAGAGAGAGAGAGAAAAAACATTTTTAAAATGTCTTTTGGGTAGTAATAATGTTGGATTTCATTTTACAGTGCCACAAACTCAGGTTTCTCTTTAGCCACTTTGATTTTATGGATGTAGAATTTGTCTAATAACAGAATTAAGTTGATTAAGTAAAATTGTTTGTTGTCCTCCTTGCAGTAATTGAAGTGGCTAAACTGCACATTTCCTCATAGTCACAGGAGTGGTATATGGTCACAGATATATATTATTACATACTACATATATACATATTAATGAATTTATAGAGTTTTCCCAAAGCATTACAGTGTACATGCATTGGCAGAATAGGACCATGCTCCAGAATACACAGTCAGGTATAAGACTTTTATATCAACATAGCCAGTAAACAGAAGAGGTCAGACCACGTCGCTTTGTCGGACCGGAAGTTGATGTGTTGTTATTGTAGTTTCCTAGGAAGTGACGAGAGGGCTCGCAGTTTTTTTTGTTCCCCTCATGTCTGTAGGATATCGGTATCGGCATTACTGATTTCCGTCACTACTTTGTCCTAGTTTGTAGCATATCGTTGTCATGTATTACTTTTAGCTTTAACGATTTCCGTTATTAATTCATCCTAGCTAATAAACAAAGCGTGACTTTTAAAGACACTAAATTAGTCTTTTGTGCAGCCAATGATGACGTCCAATCGTACAGCTTTTCAGGAAAAGCTTGCCCTCATCATGGAAGAATTAGCAAACTCGGCTGTAGCAGAAATATGCAAACTTGTAGATGATGGCTATTCGGTTTTGTGCTTGGAAATCTCACAAAGGCAAAAGGAGAACGATGATCTGAAAATGAAAATAATGATGATGGAGCAGATGAGTGCTAAGGATCGTGAGGAAAGGGCATCTGTGAGGCGAGGGGACGCTCTTAATAACAGTACTAGTGAAATCAAGGTTTTTGGTAAAGTTCGGGGGTTAACAGGTACGATTCTCTCCGTAGTACATATTGTTCATAAGTGATATTTGGTTAGCTGGAGGCTGTTGTCATGTCGTACTGGCTTCACGCATCGCATCACGTATTTCTTGCTTATTTATTGTTCATTATTCTTAGCTTGCGCTGTTCTGTCTCATTGTGCAGCATATGTTCCAACCATACACCTGTGCACTCATCTGCAGCTGTGGTATAAGATTTTCACTCTGCTTCTCCGAACACACATGACAATAAAACTTGACACCGCATCTTCTGATAATGTAAAATAGTGCTGTTGTATTTTTTGTAGATATTCACCGCTTAATCGATTTCATGTTTGCAGCATATACTAATGATGGACGACTATCTCCGGGATTCTCTTTTTTTTCAGAACGTGGTTCTCCCAGTATAGCTATGCACTACGTGCCTCATCTGACATTAGCTGCGCGTGGAGATGAAGGGACACCTGCGCCGTCCGCGCCGCCTCCACTGGGCGCATCGACACGAGCTGCTGTAAGGGGGGACAAGGTTAGCCAGCGCCTGCAATAGTCGCACACATGCTGTTGTATAAAATATTTGCAACAATTATTTAGCTTAGGCTATGTAAGATGTTTCTGTATTTAGAATAGAATAACATGTGTTATTGCAGTGCAAATGCGTCAAGAACTTGTCTTTGCCTTAATTACATAGAATTTTATAGACACGTGGACTTCTGTAGTAAGTGATGCCAATCTTCATTGTACTGTTGCAGCATGCTGATGTGAAGCAAACAAAGTCTGAATGCCTGCCTATCAAAGAGGAGAAACTTGAGGAAGTCTTAGATAGCAGTGGGCAGGATGACCTGCAGAATACTAGCCAGCAGAGTAAGTAGAAGTGCAATTGCAGCATAGCATGTAGAGTCTGTGTCTACAGTGTCTTTGAGGAAGTTGCCCTAGGAAAACATAAACACAGCATCCTTTCTGATCCTTTCTTTCTGCAGGAATCTATCAGTTTTAAAAGATTTACACTGTCTACTTCCTTGAAAGTAATATTCATTATTAATGAACAAACATGAGATGAGTTTTGTTATTCATGACTAGTTCCTACAGTAGTTCCTTGAGGATTTCTTTCAGTAGTTCACAATAGTTTACAGAATTAACAGATATAGTTACAAATATAGAAACTGCTTGGGATAAAAGATGTCATGATTTATTAATGATGAACAAACATGAGATCTGTATTTCATGTGTTATTCATTACTTATTCATTGAGTAGTTCTTCCAGTAGTTTACAAAAGAGTACAAAGTTAACAGATATAGTAACAAATATAGTAACTGCTTGACATGGCCTAATGGTTAGGGAAGCGCACTTGTAATTGAAAGATTGAAAAGATTTGAAACCCCGACCAGCAAAGCACCACTGAGGTACACTGAGCTGAATTAGCTGCCCCCTGCTATGTCACAATGTCACATATGGGTTAAATGCAGAGGACACATTGTGCTGTGGTGTGTCAACAATGATCACTGATCACCTCATTCGAAATTCTAATTCTAATAAAATGCATTAAGAGAATCATTAATGATGAATGGACAAGAGTTCAGTATGTAACTAAGACTAACTTTGTGGTTAATTAATACGTAATAGCACTACATTATTACCTCAAGTAAAGCGTTACCAAGTAAGACCAGTGAATTGCAGTGTATAGCATGTTTTCCCTGAATCTCTAGTGGTCGGAGAGGTGGTTGGGAGCCAGTTGATGGAAAACTTCAGAGGGGAGAACACGCCCACACAGGGGACAGAGAGCATCACTGAGTGGCAGCAGGGCGGGCAAATCGTTCCAGAGACCACTGCCTCGGAGATAGAGGTGGTCCTCAAGTCAGAAGCGGAGAAGGAGCTCCGTTGCCAAGGATTTGAGCATAGGGGGGATGCACTGGGTCCTCACTGCTTGGCTCATTTGATGCGCAAGATGCCCAGTCCAGTGACTGACGAAATGGAAGCAGAGGGCCGGCTATGCTTGGATGCTACAGCTGCACAGATCTCCTCAGTCCCGTCGGAATTTCAGCCCGTTCTGTCCTCCATAGGGTCACTGAGCACGAAACCTGATGCCGTTCCAATGAACACTGTATCTCTTGAGTATGTGATGCACTCGACATGGAACAAAGAGACGGTTCACATGCAGCACAAGCAGTACAGCGAAAACAGGGAAGCAGACCTTCAGACAGGTAGTGTACCCAGCACAGGTCCTCAGGTGACACCTGCCTTATCATCCTATGTCCCAGAGATGAATGGAATTTTAACCAGTTATAAACATTTCACTGTACCAGAGACTGTGAAGTCCAGTGCAAAAGTTGGAACAAAGAATAAGCTGTTCATGTGTAAATATTGTGGGAAGTGTTGCACTCGATCAGGCAATCTTAAAAGACACCAGAGGGTCCACACTGGGGAAAAGCCTTTTGGTTGCCCACAGTGTGGGAAGAAATTCACACAGTCATGTAGCCTTAAGAGGCATCAAAGTATTCACACAGCAGAAAAGCAGAAAAGCTTTTTAAATGTACACAGTGTGGACAGAGGCTTTCTGATTTAAAGTCTTCAAAGTCCACCTAACAAGAAGTCCCCTTTGCAGTCTCTCTCTGTTTTTGAGATGTTATTGAACATTATCACATACAGCTTTATTTGCAGCTAATTAGTTTTTATCAATTCAATCAATGTAATAATGACATTATTTTGTAACTAAATTTAAAATGTATTGTTAAGATGTGTTTCTTCATTTTTCACGTTACAAAAATGTATTTTTTTTATGGCGTCTGGATTTGTAATGAGAATTTGGAATGTATTTTACAAAGGGCGCATATTTTTCGTGAGCAGCAGTTAAGGTAATGTACGAAGGATTTTTGAATAAGCAGTGAAGAATAAACTACTCTGGATAATAGGGATAATATGCGGACAATATAATATCGCTATTGTACGTCATTCGAGTTGAACAGAACCATTATTTGTGTAGGAAAATATTGTGATAAACGGTAGAAGACTAAATGAATTCACATGCCATGTTAAGTAATATTTCTTTCAGTCAGTTTAAGTGTTTCAAAATGACGTACTATTTTTATAAAATTTGTGCTATCATGTTAATTTATTGAAGGTTTTTCAGCGAACGTGAAAAGACCTGATTAAGCTATGGAGCACGGCCACTGATACGTCGCGCTGCACGGCGCAGCTGAACACGAGTACCGTGACGTGCGCGTGCACGTGCAACCGCGCGGCCCCGAGCCACTTTTCTGGTGATTGCTACATTTGGGCCGAATGTAACTATCGGCGCTCATCTTATTAGAAAACCTCTATATGGGCGGACATGGTGAAAACAGCATCATTTAAAATACACTGATAAAACCGTGACAAAAAGTAGGTGAAAATGTCGGATATAGTGGGTTTTCACTCGCAGCTGGCCTCCATCATGGAGGTGTTGGCTAACGCGGCCGTGGCGGAGATCTGCAAGCTGGTGGACGATGGATACGCGCTGCTGCGCTGGGAAATGTCGCAAAGCCAAAAGGAGAATGAGCAGCTGAGGAGGAAATTACGGGTGATGGAGATGAAGATGGAGATGAAGATGTCGAAGGGATGCTCGGAGAGAGGGAGAGTCCCGTCCAGCCCAGGCGACAATGTTAGAGCCCTTCCATCTCCGCTAAAGCGTCTGCTTTCACACGGGCTAGAAAACTGAATCTTACTCTTAGATATGGACGTTCGTCCTAAAATAGGATTTATTTTTTGGCACACGTCAGTTTTTTCCCCCGTTATTATTATCTGTGTAAAGTTAGTACGCCTGTCCGTGCTACTGCCGATGGAAATTAGTCTTCGGCTTCGACTTAATACTTGTTTGATCCGTAGCATTTGATTTCCGGAAATCTGGACATGGTTTCGTTAGACATTTTGTACGATCACAGTATTCATGAAAGCGAAAGCAGTTAATCTGCAGCGGCAGCAGCCATTTTACTCACTGCATGTTTCAGCACTGCCAGCGATAACTGATGCGGCTTTGTTGTTCAGATTTATACAAATGTCAACTAAAGACATGCATGTCAGTGCATCGTTGTGCAGTGCTGAGACTAACTACTAATTTCTCCTCAGCAGAAAGTAGAAAGCAATGAGACAGTTCTGGAAGCATCTCTTATTAGGAAGGAGCCGCGTAAAGAGGGGAGACAGCGGCCTCCACAGGAAAGTGAGTGAATAGAATTTTCAGGTACTCTTCTGATTACCGTCTGTCACTTGGTGACAGGTTCAGTTCTTTCAATTCTGCTGGTGGGTTGTTTTTTATTGACTGAATTCTCAGTAGAGTCTAAGTAAAATGTCTAACTATGCAGTATCATTGCTCACAAACTAATTTGATATACCCTTCATACAGAAGCTGTGCAGTCCATTGCTGATGGTAATGAGAGGGCAGCCGCTTTGGACGAAGAGACTTCGCCTGGTAAAAGCACAGAGGAGCTTGCTGATGAGCACAGGAGCGGTCACGGTGCTTGGGAGGTCAGTGGATTGGAGACTGTCCTGAAGGCAGAGCCTGAGAAGGAGAGTGTAAAGCAGAGGCCCCTGCTTTCAGGAACTGAGTGCAGGGCGGAGGGTGTGAGCGGCCTGGCCTGCGAGTTCACGGTGTGTCAGAGAGCCGGGCATCTGGGGAGCTGCTTCACCCCCGGGAGCTCTGGCCCGGAGCCCGGCGACAGCTCTTATGCTGCAGACATGGACTCGGAGGGCCTGTCGACACAGACTCTTCCTCCTGCAGAGACCAGTGGTGCCAGCAGCCTGTCCTCTCTAGGTGCTACTGATGTGAAGCCAGACATAATTGTTGATTCTTTAACAATTAAACTTGAGGGCGATATACAGTCAGCATGGAACAAGGAAGCTACACTTGGGAAAGCTTACACACAACCTCAGTTCTATAGAGAAGATGGGGAGCAAGAAGGAATTCAGCCAGAAATTGTGGCCAGTATGTACCCAGCACATAATCAGACGGTAGAGAACACAATTTCTGAATGTGACGAGCCAGACAGGAGTGAATATGCAGCATTCGTGATGTCAGACACCCCTGAGAGCCAGCACAGTCTCGGTACAGCTGAGAGAGGGTTTATTTGCAGATTCTGCGGGATGAGTTTCTCTCGTCTAAAGAAGTTTGAAGAACACCAGAGAGGCCACACCGGCGAGAAGCCGTTTAGCTGCGTACACTGTGGCAAGCAGTTCTCCCAGTCATGTAACCTTAAAATGCACCAAAGCATTCACACGGGCAAGAGACAGTTTCCATGTGTGCAGTGTGGGAAGAGTTTCATGTCTTCAAGGGACCTTAAAGTTCACCAGAACGTTCATACTGGGGAGCGGCCTTTCTGCTGTGTGACGTGTGGCAGGAGTTTCTCTCACCCAAGTAATCTCAAAAGGCATCAGAGGCGATGTAACCCCAGGAAGTGCTCACCATATCCACTGAGTAACAGGACTGCCTTAAAGCGCGATCTGGAAATCCCTCTGAAATAGCAACAAAGCACCGGGGACCATTTCCCTCGTACTGCCTTATTCCTTTTTTGTCTTTCCTTTAAAATTCAGTATGTATTGTTGTAAAACAATTGTTGATTTTATTTTACATTTTTTTAGTGTAGTGTGTATATATAGTAGATATTTGGTGCAGCTGGCTGAATTGTCTGTAAGGGACAAGTTGTAATTATTTATTAAAAATTAGGTTTTAATCCTCAGTTCCACATGGTAGAGGAATGGTGGCAGTTGAAAGTGTGTCGAGCTGTAAAGCTGTAAAATACTTAAGGTTGCATTGTTGTGCTGAAGTCTGCACCGAATGAACTTTGTGGGAATGTATTTCTTCCAGCTGAGCGTGACTTGTGTGTTTTTCTTGAGAAGCGGTAAAAGGATAAGATGACAGGTGGTGTTTATCATGAGCATGTCGGGTTTAACTCGACATTCAGGTACAGTGTTTATGTGACTGCAGTAGTTCACAGGCGCCGATTTCCCCAAATCTGCTGTATGAAACACGTGTGTCACCCCTGTATTAAGTTTTATTTTTCTTCAGGAAGGAAATACCCATCAGGTAAATTTAAAAATTTACATTTTCTTCTGTATTTCTCTTACAGATATACAAAACACACACTTGGCCTATGTTCATGCTTTTAAATCATGTTTACTGTATGTAAATAATTTGTTGCATCCTTAAATTACATAATATACTCTTTAAGAGACTTCAGCAAAATCCTATCTGTAAAATATGTAAGCACATTGGGTTTCTTTCAGTGTGGGCAGCTGCAAAACAAATGGCTCAATGTATCTACATAAAAAAATAAAATGTTTCTTTAATCTGTCCTATTGAAATGTTCGTGGTTATTTCTAAAACGGATTCATAATTTTATGTAATTAAACATATTTTTTTTGGGTTTAGAGAGTTTAACTGAAATTAAATGTCTAATTTTATAAATACATATTGTAGTTAGCTATGAATATTAGATCATTTGAGTTACTTGGAACTGAGTTGTACCTATTAAAGCCGACTCGACTCGGCTTTAACATTGTAGTGTTAGTGTCGTATTTCCAGAACATGACTTTCAAACATCAGTGAGATGGCAGCTTTTCCTTGATGATACTGTGCCCTTGACTGTTAAAAATATGGGCCATGTGCAAATCTGTTCACCCCATTCTTCTGTTACAGTCAGAAGACAAGGAGAAAACGGAACCCGAATCAACACATGTCAAAAAGGAAAGGCCTGAGAAGGAAGTGTGGAACAACAGATCACCAAGAAGAATGAAGATGACTGAGGAGGGTGAGTGGAGAGGATGAAAGCTCCAGGGGAGATGTTATCAATTGGCTTTGTGTTTTCTAAGGAATATTGTTTGATATTAGACATTAAGTTTAAAATGGTATACTTTTTGCAATGAAGACAATACAATTCACATGCTCAAATATTCCAGCATGTTGGGGAGTTCCTCCAGACCAGCCCATTTAATGTTCCTTGAAGATGTTTATTATTTTTTACTGGATTGCTCTGGATGACTGTCCTAATGTTGAAGTACACTGTGTGCAGAATTATTAGGCAATCACTAGCACAATTTCTAGCACTTCACTGTTTTGTTGTTTTCCCCAACTGTCTGTAAGGTACTTTTTTGACCCATTTTAAGAGTAATAATAATTTTCTTAATAATTCTGCACAGGGAAGTATCTACAGTTTTCTGTTTTACTCCATACTACAGAAGGTTCAGATGAAATTCTGTACATGCTGTATTTTTAAACGGTGCATTCTTAACTGGAGATTAATCTGGACTGAAATTATTGGACAGATGAGAAGATACAAAGAAATACACACTAGCCTAATAATTGTGCACAGGATATATGGTGATTCCCAATTATGTTGGTGATCTTCTCTGAAGGAGCAGATTATGCAGCTGTACTTGCTGTGGGTGACTCCGCAGTGCTGGATGTGGAGCCCAGGATTAAACACAGTGTTTGGGAGCCCAGCGGACTGCAGGCAGCTCTTAACAACCAAACAGAGAAAAGAAATAAAAACCCAAACTTTCAACGCAGCGAATCTGTGCAGAAGGCACAGATTCTGAACAGTTTTGGCTCCCAGTATGAAATGTATGAAAGAGATGGCCAGCGGAGAACTTACTTTACACAAGTGATTGATGACATGGAGACAGATAATCCGTCTTACTTATATGCACCAGAGGTAAACTCTGACAGCCTCTCGCAGGACATTGGAAATCTTCAGCAAACTGCTATAAGCTCTTTGCCCACTTTAGAACCTGATGCATGGAAGCCAGAGGTTGTACTGATTCACTCAACAGCAGTAAAGACAGAGGTAGGAATATGTTCTGTTTGGGACGAGGAAGACGCGCCGGGAACAGTGCACACGGGTTGCAGACAAGTAGAAGACAAAAACACTGCGCTTCAGTCCCAAAGTATCATGTCCAGAGCAGATGCCCTACAAGAAAGAGAGAGTGAAGCAGGAGCAAGATGTGCCACAGACACACCTGAATTTGTGTCGAATCAGAGAGGTTTTGCCATCTCTGAAAGCACTGAATCTCACTCCAGAGAGGACACAAGAGATGAACCATTTTTTACTACCTTTTTTCGAAACAGCTTCTGTGTTTCGAAAGAGACTGAAGTTCGGAGAAGTCGCACAGGAGAGAAGCCTTTTGTGTGTGCACAGTGTGGGAAACGATTCACTCATTCTGCCCACCTGAAAAGACACCAGCGAGTGCACACTGGGGAAAAACCCTACAGCTGTACGCAGTGTGATAAGCGTTTCTCTCACCAGCATCAGCTGAAAATGCACCAGCGGGTCCACACTGGAGAGAGACCCTTTAACTGTGTACATTGTGGAAAGCGCTTTACTCAGTCGAGTCATATTAAGAAACACATGAGTGTTCATATGGGGCAGAAACTTTAAAGCTTCATTACATGTGGAGAGCACTTGTAATTGGGAGTCTCATTAACCGTCGGTATGTTCACACAGAAAGGTAACGTGTCAAAAATCCAAATGCAGTTTTTAGACGAGGCTTAGTTCAATATCAGCCATAAAAACATTAGCGGGAAGCCTGCGTCCTGAGTTCTGGGGGGGTTGTTTTTATTAAAAATGATAATTTTGATTTAACAGGGAGAGGCAGTTGGCGAGGTCACACCTTCACAAAGTGATGTCATCTTAAACCCCTACATATCCTCTTTAAGGAACAACAGGACTTCATAGAGTGGCCAGGAGAATATGATAGATGAGCAAAAACAGTCTTCTCTACAGAGGACATAAATTAATGGCTGGATCTCAGGAAGATATGTATTATATTATAATGACCATGCCTGTTTCTTTGTATATTTTTTTTTTTTTCAATTGTTGGTAAAATCTTAGCCTTGAAATCAAAGTTCTGAGATCTTTGTGTGGTTTTGCAATCTATAATTTGAGAAATAAAACCCAATTGTGTCATACATGGCTGCTTCTGTATTTCTTGTATCTGGGAATGTTTGTGAAAGCACAGCAGAGATAGGCGTGATTTCTTACATTTAAATTACCAGCTGATTTAGAATTTCTGAATCTTTGAATCAAAATGTGAATGCATTTGTCTTTGACATGCAGCCTACTTGTATAAATGATGTGCAGCTGGGATCCTTGTTTCCCGATTGTTCATCTTTCAGCCAATTATCCTGGTCACAGACACGGTCTGATTGGCTAATTTATTAGGACTGAACTTGTTTAAAACTGGGTGCCATTAAATGTAAAACGCCAACAAGAATATTGTGTGACCTGTTATGTGGCCTGAGTTGAATAAATGGAGAGAGTTCAGGAGCATGCACTGAATACCTCTGAATGGATGGATGGATGGTTAAAACTGAATTTTTATAACTTAAGGTACTGATAAGTACCATAGGTCTGATACTGCAGATTGCTGCAGTGAGCACACAGTACAGACCAGCACTGACAGATTGCATGCTGCTGCCCTGAGTCACGAACCACCTTGTCAACAGTGTCCAGAACGAATGTAGCAGAACGCCACACTTTCCAGTGGAATCTTCTATAGTTTTCTTGTATTTGGATTTTATTTTCCGTGATTGCAAAGTTTGTGTTTGGTTTAAATCTTCTCAAACTTATGCTTACAGAAAAGAATAAGGACTTTTAACCTGACTTTATGTATTTTAAAAAAGAATTTCACTACACTGCACCATTTTATTTAAAATTGTTGTTAATGTAAACTTATTAAATGGAAAAAGCATAACTTCTGTTTCCCTTGTCTGAATAAACAAGATATTTCGGAACACAGTTTGGGTTTGCTTTAATAACATCTTCACCCATAGATCCTCCCGTCTATCTTCCGGTACCCGGTAGAAAAAGCTCTTCATGCGGAAGACGGCTTCTGACCTCCGCGGAGACAGGTGGCGCCAGCACTCCGGTTTCGCTGTTTTAAGAGCAGGAAGAAGCGAAAGCGAGTATGTGCGATGACGGATAAGTGAATCGTGTTTGTTTTTGTCCATAATTTAATATCATATAACCATTTCCTCGCAGCGTTTGGAAGCGACGCTGAGCTGCCCGTAACGATGTCGAGCCGCAGCGCCTTTCACACGCAGCTTGCCTCCATCATGGAGGTGCTGGCCAACGCGGCCGTGGCGGAGATCTGCCGGCTAGTGGACGATGGTTACGCGGAGTTACGCCTGGAGATGTGCCGGTGTAAGACGGAGAACCGGGAGCTGAGGAGGCGGCTGCAAATGGATGGCTGCGGGGCGGCAAGCGGAGTTGACCCGATGCCGGCAGGTCGGCGGCGGCTAAGATGCGCCAGTGATCGGTTCACAATAATGATAATATTAATAATAAATAACAGTATTCATACTAGGAGTACTTAAATAAATTCATTATGCGTTTGAGCCCAGCGCTATGGTGGCTGACAGCTGATAATGAAATGACACTAATTGTCACTTCGGTTTTCTTCACTCGGACGTAGACGAAGAGGCGGTATTAAGGGAGCAACTGGATTTTAGCTTCAGGGAAGATCCGCAGGCTGCCGACGGGGCCGGGACGAGCCCTCTCCGGCCTATCCTCATCGTGGACCAGGTCAGAGCAGTCGTATCTACTGTGTATCACCATTCATAACTAGGGTTGCAAAATTCCGGGAAATTGAAAGTTTCCATGGGAATTAACGGGAAAATATGGGAATTAACTGGAAATTAGCAAAATTACACATAAGCCTATAACAGGGAGCTTCAATATAACTGAAAAAAAACATGTTGACTAATGGGGATATTATTGTGTAGCCAAGTGCTTATGAGACATTTTATGTGCAAAATGCCAAAATAAGTGTCTGCATCAAAACACACTGCTTATAAGTCATATTCTATGTTGTATTATTCATACAGTTTGCTTTCTTTGCCATCAAAACACACTGCTTATAAGTCATATTCTATGTTGTATTATTCATACAGTTCGCTTTCTTTGCCTTATCTGACAGTTTGCATGGAGATCCACAGAGTTCAATCTTTCCAAAATTCCCCAGCTTAACTTCCCACGGAAAGTTTCTGGAAGGTTTCCAAAAAATTTCCGCCCTTTTGCAACCCTACTTCCCATGGAAATTTACTGGAAATTTTCCGCCCTTTTGCAATCCTATTCATAAGTCAGATATCTGTACGTACTTTTTAAAAAAGTGTATTAAATGCAGAGCTAGAACTAACCAGTTGCTCTTTCTTGTTGTACAGGAAGACACGTCAGACTTGTCCAAAATCAAAAAGGAGATGCTGGAAGAGGACTTGCCAAAATCCATAAATATTTGTGGCCAAAGTAATTTCTGTTAGTATTGTTTAGCTTACTGTGTATCATCCTGCCTTCCACCACATTCATTCAGGGACCAGCTAAGAATTTGTGCTGCCCTGCACATTCCCCAGTGCTTCTTGTATCCTTCATCTGGTTGTCTGCCTGTTGTATGTCTACATGTTATTCCTGTTTCTGCCTCTATTTTACTGATGGACAAAAAACTCTGCTTGTGCAGCTGACAAAAGGCAAAAACATCCTGTTTCTTCTGAATATGTCTTTTTTCAATTTGCCCACCCAAGATCTCCTCCAGGGCTGATTTTTGGTCTTGGTATAAAAAATGTAATATTAAGAAATTGCTCTATCTTATAACTTTAGTTTCCTTACTTGATAGTGTGTTGGTGAGACTCATGTTACAGTCCATGTTTTATTTGTGTCTGTCCCCTAGGCATGGAGGGACCAGAAACGGATGTTGGTGAATCACTCACCGATTTTGACAGCTGTGCCTCCACCACGCGGGGCACAGAAGTGTTCGGAGACCTGGATGGGACCGGAGGCATGGAGGTCAGTGGACTGGAGGCTGGCCTCATGGACCAGACACTCCAGCATTTGAGCTGGGGTGAGGGTGTGAGCGGCCTGGCCAGCGAGTTCACGTTGTGTCAGAGAGCCGGGCATCTGGGGAGCTGCTTCACCCCCGGGAGCTCTGGCCCGGAGCCCGGCGACGGCTCTAACGCTGCAGACATGGACTCGGAGGGCCTGTCGACACAGACTCTTCCTCCTGTAGAGACCAGTGGTGCCAGCAGCCTGTCCTCTCTAGGTGCTCCAGAGTTCTCTCCAGAAGCTGTAAAGACTGACTTGGCACTTATTAAAATGGAAGATGAGAGTTTGGGCGATTCCCAATATGCCCCACAAAGGAGAGACGATGAAAGCAAGGATAGGGAGGGAGTCCTGCTGGGGGACCTCGGCCCAGACCAGAGATGCCTTCCCGTATTGCAACGATTTAATGGGCACCACAAATTTAGCACAGGAAAGAAAAGACTCTGTAGCAAATTTTGTTGGAAAGATTTCAAATGTCAAGGACATCTTGAAAGAGGTGACAGAGTTCATAAAGGAGAAAAGTCTTTTTCCAGCAGGAATTATGGGAAATTGTTCACTCATTGCTCTGCTTTAAACGTGCAGGCGGGTGCGCACGCAAGAGAGGGACCATCCAGCTGTACCCAGTGTGGCAAGAGTTTCATGTCTTCGATGAAGCTTAAGAAACATCAGAATATTCACAAGAGAGAGAGACCCTTTGCGTGCTCACTGTGTGGGAAGTGTTTTGTGTGTCCGAGTCAGCTTAAGGTTCACCAGTATGTCCATACAGGAGAGAAGCCATTTGGCTGCTTGCTCTGTGGGCGGAGCTTCTCTCACCCAAGCAACCTTAAAAGACACCAGAAACATTACCACAGAGATTACACGCTTTAAAGTCATACTAACGTGTTAGTGTTTCAATTAGAATCTCAACTGTACTGTGTGACAGTTTTTGTCTCTCTAAATGTTTTGATTGTAAATGACATAATGTTAAACTGTGTTTTTCTATGCGTAGTCTGCTTTCATTTATTATGTGAATAGTTAAATAAATCTGTTTAAATGTGTCACTTGCCAGGATATTTGGTTTCATAAGAGTGCAGTTACCACAGCTCTCTGTATGGGTGCTTAATGTAAGCAAAGTAGTGATGGTCATACATAACCAACCCAGCGTTTTTGCTTTCTTTTTATAATATATATTCATGTTCTGTACATTTGATTATTTAACAGTAAATTTATTGGAGATTTTCATGATTTTCTACAGAACTGCTACCGAATTCCGAATGATCACGTTTAGTTTTGGTCCAGTGAAGGAAGATGTTTTCATACAGAAGTCCACGGATTCCACACTAAAGCCATTGTGATTAACACTATGCATTCTGTAAATGAGACATGATGTAGTATTTTAATCTTGCTGTCGTGGTGCTTGTGCCCGCCTGGATGACGCAGCGTTCATGATGGTTGGTATTTCTGTCCCTCTCTTTAGCTCACACACATGGAGCTGAGTGGCCCCGGGTTGCCGGTGATTAAGAAGGAGGCGGCTGCTGGAGCCATGAGGGACGGAGGGCTCGGTGAAGCAGGGCGGCTCGCTCAGGACAGTAAGTACAGGCGGACGCTTGCCGGCCTTCTGAGCCCCGACAGGCACCCGTATGTAACGGCGCATTACGCGGCGACAAATGGGGAAAGCCTGTGTGAGCTAATGCTAACTAGCCGCATGGTGTAAATGTGTCACCGTGCGGCTTGTATTGTCACCACGATACTTACATAGTGTTTAACGCCCAGGAGACGTGCAGCTTGACGCTGAAAAGACGACAGCTACACTCAAACAGACTCGTCTTGCATGTGCGGAAAACGCAGAAGATCGAGCTCGGCGCCAAAGAGCCGCGTGCAGCTTTAAGGACGATCTCAAAGCTGAGGCTGTGCTCAGTGTTGCCCCAGTGAGGCAAGGAGAAGGACATGCACCTTGGGGAGGAAGCACCCACAGGGACCAGGAGGACTATCTGGACTGTACAAGAAACTGTGAAACAGCATCTGGCATCACCCAAGGTGGGACAGAGGAATCCAGCTCTGAGTTGCATGTGATTTCTGTTATCACAGAGCACACGAGCAGCCATTTGGAGGGGATTAAGGCGGACATGTCGTTCCCATCACATGCCGACTTTGCGATGAGGCCGAACACTGCCGATTCTTCAAATATGTCCGATGGAAGCTTTAGTCTGCCCAGAAATGTTATGATTCTCCCCAGGTCTTGCACACAGAGGCCGTGCCTTCACACAAACTGTGAGCATGCTATCGGCTCCCCCGAAAGCTCTGAAGTACCCCGGAGTAGCGCGGGAAGGAGACCGTTTTGCTGCGCCCAGTGCGGGAAGCGCTTCATGCAGTCCTGCCACCTCAAGGCGCACGAGAGGGTGCACACAGGGGAGCGACCCTTCAGCTGCACACAGTGCGGGAAGCAGTTCTCACAGCTGGGTCATATTAAACGGCATCAGAGAATTCACACAGGGGAGAAGCCATTTCGGTGCTCCCTGTGTGGGAAGCAGTTTACAAGAATGGCCAATCTTAAGCTACATCAGAATGTTCACAGCAGAGAAGGACCAGATCCAAACATCATTTAGCTGAACATTATATAATTGGAATCCCACTGTAATAAATCCCACAACTAGAATGGGGATGAACAACTAGAATGAATGAACAACTAGAAGATGGACAAGTGTGCATGTAAAATACAAACATTTCTGAAATTCACCATGTATGCAAAGACCATATTATCCTAAACAAATTTTGATATTACTGGAATTTCCACCCAGAATATTAATAAAAGGCCATTTTAACGGTGATAACTCCTCTCTCATTACATATGTGTGTTCTATATATATAATTGGTGGTATAATGTTAGCAGTATCTTCCAGCATGTTATATGGGGAACTTTTTCGGAGAAGTACAATAAAAAAAGCTGCTCTTATTAATGTAAAAATTGTAGACAGAAGTCCAAGTAATAACACTTGAATCTGATGACATTTTATTAGACATTTTTTGAAACATTTCTTAATAGATGTGCTCTTGGTGTCCTTATAAGCAGTGATTGTTGATGATGAATGCCTTTTAAATGGATGTGCTTGAAATTTGCAATTCCAAATATTTATACAGCTACTTACATTCACCAGGTTTCAAACTGTTGGAAATGGAAGGCGACGAAAGGGATTGCAGTGCGAACAGTCACTTTGGGAACAGGCTCAGTGACCGTGACGCTGTTGGGCTCAAAGCAGAGCCTGAGAGACAGGCTGCAAGTCACAATCTCCTATACAGAGCATCCCGGCAAAGAGCAGATGTTTTGAACAGAGGGGGCTCTGGCCGTCCACTGATTGGCAGGAACCTTCACTCTGGACCTTTTGCTACGCAACAGGCCAGTAATGCCATGACTGAGGGTGCAGGACATGCAGCTGGAGATCTGGCCTCTGGAAGCCCCCAGTTCATCAAGTGCTCACAAATGAAGGGATCCCACACTGCCGGCGGAAGTTTCACCCCATCAAGCATTGCTGGAAAGTCCAGCAGAGGCAGTTTGAAAAAGAGGCACTTTCTGTGTATGTTTTGTGGAAAAGATTTTGCCTATAGAAATGTCCTTAAGACGCATCTGAGAATTCACACAGGCGAAAAACCATTTAGCTGTCTGCATTGTGGGAAGAAATTTGCTGGTTCGAGCAATCTGAAAAAACACCAGAATGTTCATACTGGAGAAAAGCCATTCAGCTGCCTGCAATGTGGGAAGAGCTTTTCTGATTCTAGCACCTGTAAGAGGCACCAGAGTGTCCACACTGGAAACAAACCATTCAGCTGCCTGCAGTGTGGAAAGTGCTTTACTCGTTTATGCTACCTTAAAAAGCACCTCAAGCAAATTCATCTGATGCACGTGCCATTCGTAGTTGAGACAGGTTGAGACGAAGTGAAGCTCTGAAGGACGCAGATTCAGTTTTACTGCAGTATTTGTCAGCAAAATTCTGAAGTTAAATTGTTCTAATAAAATAGATACGCAGAGTAGAATTTATTTATACTTTTGTTCCAATTGACATACAAGTGAGGATCAGAGAGTGGGCTCAGCCAGCGTCCATGGAATGACTGGGGGTGAGGACCTTGCTCCGGTGCCAACAGTGACATCACTCTGAAGACCATGGGATTTGAACCACCAACATTTTGAGTCCTAATCTACAGAGCCACATGCCAACGTTTGTAGAAGTCTTGAATTACATTATTATTATCATTATTATTATTACACACCATTATTAACCTGCCATTTATAGTGTTGGCTATAGATCTCATAATTTCGAAAATGATTAAAATAGTAAACTCAAATTTTAATTCGACTCAGTTCATTTTTTTCTAAAACACACGTCGACATAGCTGTACTGTGGTACGTTACATATAAGTATTAGATAGTCCTTCCACAAATCTATCACGGGGAGAGGGATTACGTATAATGTAAAACCATGTATAATGTCAAAATATAAAGCATACAACGAAAAATACCTCCAAATCCTAAGAATAAAGGATAAGTATCTTAATTTGACGGTGAGCCCTATACAAGTCCGATGGCAGGGATGCGCTTGGTTTTCGAATATTTACGGTAGTTCGTGTAGGTCGATCCGTCCCAGGCTTCACGCCGGTATTGGGTGCATGTATCTGCACACAGACCTAATAAGAAGACGGCGCAACTCGGGCAGGAAAGCGCCGCTTTAAAGTGGTTTTATTCAAACTCCTGAGCCGAAGAAACAGTATCGAGGGGGAACACGGAGAGACGCGCTGCTTGGGTTCTCGCAGCCACCATGTCGGGCTGCGACCATTTTTACGCGCAGCTCGGCTCCATCATGGAGGAGCTGGCCAACGCGGCCGTGGCGGAGATCTGCAAGCTGGTGGACGATGGATACACGGTGCTGCGCTTGGAAATATCACGCAGCCAGAAGGAGAATGAGGAGCTGAGGACGAAGCTGCGGCTGATGGAGATCCAGGCGTCACTGGAGCGCAGCAAGACTCCGGGAGCTCTGGAGGAAGCAGCTGAGGCAGCTCCGAGGGGCAGAGAGCCTGCAAACGGTCACAGAGGTAAGATCGGCGCTGTCGGATGTCAGCGAATCGGTAAAGCTCGTATCTATGCATTGCGCTACCCTAAATCATTCGCTGACCTTTCAGAACAACAGCCATCTACAGAAGATGTCCCAGGTCTGGAGGTCAATGGAGATCCCGTAATGACAGCGGGGGAGGATGCAGTGCAGCCCCTTATATTGACGGAGGTCAGCTTAGCAAACTTTGTCGGGACGCTACTATTTACACATGGTTGTTTTATGTTTTATGCTGCTAAATTATTTAATTTTACAAACGTACACACTGTGGTGTGTATGTACACCATTGTAATAGTATTAGATCTGTTTAAATGAGTATATCCTCCACTTTTGTTCGATTTATACAGGACATGTGTGTGCGCAGTAATAATGGATAAAATTCTCCAAAATGTTTTTTTTTTTTTTTTACTCCCCTATAATAAATGTGTATTTATTGGCTTAAGTCATGAATAGTTTGCCATCACCCCCCCCCAGTAAAGACTACACCCACCTATCCATTCATCTCTATGTCTTGTGTGATGAGTGACTTGTCAGTGTACCGGTCTAGTAGAGACTTTTTTGATGAGTTAACCAGAATGTGAACTACTGATTTGCCTTTCCCCGTAAAGACTGGCTATTGGTAGATAATAAGTTCTCTTTGGCTATAACTGGGATAATTCTTTTTTGCAATATACAGTCTTGTGTCAACTTCTGTTTGTGTTTGGGACCGGGCCAACCGGACGCAAGTCAATTTGAGTGCATCTCGTTATTTTAGCTGTTCATTGCATATACATTACTGTATCCATACTGTATTACAAGTTAGATATGGACAGTTGGTCGTTACATGGCTGGCAGCGCTGCCCATTCTCCTGCACCTGTTACACTAAGCGATACACCCGCTACTATGTCCTACTACGTCCACTTTCAGGTGTCTCTCCATCAGTGTGTATTATTTACTGTGGGACAACCGTTTTGCAGCAATGAGTGATGCATTAAAGACATCGCTACTCACCGTAACTGTCCAATTCACATGCTGTTAAATGCGGTTTTATGCTACTGAACTTTAGCTATCTCTTTAATTTAAATTCAGTTTCAGTTTAATTCTACCTACTTTTTCATTTTATGTTAACCTTTTGCAGCACGATTTAATATCTTGTTTTGCATGGAAAAAAAAAAAAAACAATTTTTTGATCCTTACTCTGTACGTGTTTCTCTGTGATGGGAGCTGGGTTAATCAAATATTATTCAATGACTGGCGAAAAAATTATCTAACAATTCCGCCTGAAATGTCCGCCCCTAATTCCTGCCATCTTTTATTATTTTCTTGAATCAGATCAGAACTAGCTTCATTAAAAACCAGTTGCTCTTTCTGCTAGTTTGAGAATGAATCAAGGCTTTCAGGCAGCTTGTCCACCTCATTCTCTTTCACAGTCAGTAAACCTGGAAGTCGGGGAGCACAAGATACTTCAGATCAAGGAAGAGGGAGCTGAGGGGGATGAGGGGGATGAGGGGGACGCTCAGACAGGGCTGAAGAGCAGGAAGGAGGGTATGCAGAGAGCATGTATGCAGAGCGCATTTACGCAGAATGCATGTGTGCAGAGCACGTGTGTAGAGTGCATGTGTGTAGCGTGCGTGTTTGCACAGTTTGTGTATGTAGAGTGCATGTGTGTAGCATCCATGTGTGCACAGTGTATGTGTGTAGTGTGTGTGTGTAGCATGCGTGTGTGAACAGTGTGTGTGTGTAGCATGCGTGCGTGCACAGTGTATTGTGTAGACTGTGTGTATGTAGCGTGCATGTGTGCACAGTGTATCTGTAGAGTGTGTGTGTCTAGCATGCATGTGTGTAGCATGCATGTATGTAGCATGTGTGGAGTACATGTATATGTAGTATGTGTATGTAACGTATGTATATGTAGCGTGAATGTGTAGAGTACATGTGTGTAGCATGCATGTGTATCACGCATGTATGTAATGCGTATAGTCATTCTGCCTGTATGTCATGCAGCTACTTTCAATATTATCAAAGGTTCATAAATGGAAGTATTTTCTGTAGGCTGGGCAGCTGATGATATTTGTTGATTTTTTTCTTTCCTTCAGGTCATATAAAGTCAGGGACAGATTCTGGAGATGGATTTACACTTTCAAAAAATAAACGGAGCAGGAGGCAGCACACATTTCACGACTGCGCTGGATCAGAGTTCATCCTTAAGGAAGATCCGGAAATGGAGGCTTTGAACCAGGGGTTTGAACATCATGGATGTGAACAAAGTTTAGGTGGCATAGACAGCTTTGACCCTGATTATTTGATGCATGAGAAATTACATCAGCGGAAGTTTGTGTTGCAAGAAAAAACTGATCTAGATGTTGCTGATCCATTTTGCTCATATGTTACCGATGCTGGATCAGAGAAGCTGTCATTCCACTCAAAGCTGCTGCCAGTTTCCATCACTCCGCAAGACGTAGGAGACGATGTCTCTTCTTTCAAGTCATCCCAGGAGAAGCCAACTGTACTGAGTGACTCGGTTCCAGTGAGGGACTGTGAGATGAGCTCTGAGGTGAACAGAAGGACCACCAGAGGAAAAGTTACGAAACATAATGGACTTCAGACTGATGACAATGGCAGTGATGTTAATCCTTTCGATACACTGTCAGAAAACATGAAGCCCCATTATGGAGTTAACTTGAGGGAGAAAAGGTTCTTCTGTAAATACTGTGGTATGGGATTCAGCTTTCACAATAAGCTGGAGATGCATGAGAGGCGTCACACTGGTGAGAAGCCCTTCAGCTGCCTGCTTTGTGATAAGCGCTTCCGGCAGCCGAGTTATCTGAAAGTGCACCAGAGGGTTCACACCGGTGAGAAGCCCTTCCGGTGCCAGCACTGTGGGAAATGTTTCGGGCAGTCAGGTTACCTTAATGTACACCAGCGAATCCACACCGGCGAGAAGCCTTTCAGCTGCACACAGTGTGGCAAAAGCTTTACTCGCTCCAATCATCTTAAAAGACACCAGAGTGTTCATACTGGAGAAAAATCACTTAAATTTGCATCATAGGGATGCCTTGTTTGTTCCAAACAACATATAGTGAATGTACTGCATAGATTTCAGTTGGCTATGTTTCTCCCGTTAAACTCTCTGAGATGGAGGAGAGCATGGGATATGTTCTGGTTTAATTTGCTCTTTTTAATCGCACTTGCTGAGTGTGGTGCGTAATTCTTAAAATGTGTATGGAAAATTCTCTCTTTAGCATAACTATAAAAAGGGATTGATCAGCCAAGATGGCCTCAGAAATTGTGCCAGTGTAGTTGTAGGGCAACGTCACTTAAGACAGAGCTCCGCCTTCTAGCCTGACACGCTGCCATGTATGCCAACCTTCTGTCCATCCATCCATCCATCTGTCCGTCTTCCAATCGCAAGGAAGGTGGTAACCTTGGTTCCAAGTGAAATTTGAATTAATTATCCTGGATTAAACAAACTGTTAGTGAAAAAACAACAGCACGGTATTTTAGACATACTACATTTTAGTTTTCATACCGATAAAACAAAAAAATTGTGAAGTACAACCACATTCTGTTTTGTTTGTTTTATAAATCATTTAATAAGTACCATTATTACAAGTGTAAGTTCATGTTTTCTACGTGTTTAAACAGGTAGTGATTAAGTAAGCAGTCAGTGAGAGTAACATTTTAACCCTGTAAATGGAAGCCAAGTTATGAGTCATAATCACCCTCCTATTTGTTAAAAGTTATTAAAAATAATTTTGTATACCTGAGGGCATCTTTAATAAGAAATTAACGGATTTACAGGTTCCAGTCTAGAGTGACATATTTATTGTAAAATATTGCTTTTTTGGCAAATGCTTTGTTATTAAATGTATCCATGTATGTCACAATTAGTTAATATCAGTCTTTATGAAAAAGTCATTCATTTGATTGATTGAATGTAAGAAATCCTACTCAAGCATTTGGAAGATGGATGGATGGATGGATGTGTGTGTGTGTGTGTGTGTGTGTGTGTGTGTGTGTGTGTGTGTGTGTGTGTGTGTGTGTGTGTGTGTGTGT
>JAODLC010000054.1:10236190-10251826 GCA_026781145.1 Hippopotamyrus pictus | reverse complement strand
TGTGTGTGTGTGTGTGTGTGTGTGTGTGTGTGTGTGTGTGTGTGTGTGTGTGTGTGTGTGTGAGTGTGTGTGTGTGTTTTCTCACTGTGTTTTTGGTGTTACGTATGTGTTTTATTCACTACTTGTACACTTACATTTGTTAAAAAGGGTGTATACATACTAATGAAAATATTGGGTGTTATTTAATAATTAAAAACATTTAAATCTGCAACATACACATGTGGTATAATTTAACGAGCAAATTGGTAGTGAATGTGGTAACGGCACCCATTTTATTTGCGCTTAATTTTCTGTATTTACGGTAGCATGTTAACCTCCCTGTCAGATGTCTGGGTGTAAGCCATAGTCGTATTCTAGTAGCTTGCTGGGCCGTTACGTTGTAGGGGCTAATGTAAACTCTTTTAGCTTATTCCGGATAAATCATTTGCCCTGTAATTATAAATATTCTTCTTGGCGATTGGGCAGTCGTTGCGAACGGTCAGGTATGCTGTACGCCACGCCGAGCCCCGCCGCAATCCGCGCACAGCTGGCCTCCGTCATGGAGGCGTTGGCCAGCGCCGCCGTGGCTGACATCTACAAAGTAGTCGAGGAGAGCTGCGTTACCCTGCGCTTGGAAATAACACGCAGCCAGAAGGAGAACGCCGTCCTCAGGAGCAAAATGCAAACGCTGGAGCTGCACATCGCGCAGCTGACGGCGCAAAGGGCTGATGAAGCGGACGGCGTTATGGGAGCCCCCCGTATGCACGGCAGCAACAAAGGCAAGATGCGCCGCTCTGCAATACATACATCCCTGCAAGATGCAGTACCTTCACAGGCAGGTGTGCGTGCATTTACAGACGAGACCGAGTTATTTGCTAACAAACAGATGTTCCGTTTTTCGCATATAGACTGTTTTTCAAATGAGGCGCAAGTTACACACAGCAGTCTGCAAATGGACGGAAGGCTGGACGGGGAAGACGCTTCAGTGATGCCGGACACCATGCAGAACGAGGTCTGTTAGTCCGTCCATCCTTCATAACAATCAGCTCATCAAACGCAGGATCGCCCTCAGTTTAAAGCCTTTCCCAGGGAGCACAACGGGACACCCGGAGGATGAAAACGAGCTGATAGTGTGGGCACCATGAGCTGCTGCTATGTATATATAGTTAACATATACTACTTAAAATATTGACGTCACTGATATGAAAGTACCATTCGATTTCCGTTAGGTGCCTGGGATTATGGGATTTTATTGGATGTTTTGGTGTTTACAAACTTAAAACATAAAATGAGTTATCTTTTTTACACCACTGTGTGCTTATGCACTGATTTATGAGTGTTTTTGTCTGGCATCATCATCCCACAACACAAAATATGCATTTATGCCAATTCCTGACTCTAAAAGTTAGTACTGTTGCCTCACATTCCTGGACCTAAATTCAAGTCTCCTCCATCTTTGTGTGTGTGTGTGTGTGTGTGTGTGTGTGTGTGTGTGTGTGTGTGTGTGTGTGTGTGTGTGTGTGTGTGTGTGTGTTCTCCCCTTGTCCTTGTGTGGTTTCACCCCACAGTCCAAAAATATGCTGAGGTTAATCTGAGTTATCAGATTGCCTGTAGGTGTGAATGGTGGTAGAGTTGCAAAGGGCTGGAAAATTTTCAGAATTTTGGAAAATTTGGGGATTTTGGAATCAGGAAACAGGTGCAGGCCACTGACATTTTTCCCTCCTCATCTTTTTTTTCAATTTGATTTTTGGGATGTCTTTGAATTCAGCACTCTGTAGATTGATCTTTTTTTCCAATATGGAGTGGTCTCTTAATTTTTTCTGAGGTTGTATGTTAGACACTGCTTATCGGTGGACTTTAATTTGCAACATTTTTACAGAATTAAGCAAGCATCCCAAGACTTTGTAATTGCAAGTGTATTTATTTCCTATTTTCTCGGGGGGTGAATCTTTTAAATGTGCTTTATTAATGTTCCCTTTTGAAGTGTCCAAATGAGGATAGAGAAGGTCCCATGCAAGTAAATATCAAAGAGGAGAGTTCTGAAGAGGATTTTGGAAGTGTTGATTCCCAAGGGCTGGTGATCTCTGGTCAAAGTAAGTAGCAATAATACAAGCATTTGGTATTTTGTAGTGAATTTTTCTCACTGTATCTTTCTGCTTCCTTTTCATAGGACACGAGGAATTGATTAGTAACTGTGAACAAGGATCTGTTGGGAAAAGAGATGTAATTTCTGAGGGAGACATGGAGGATCCTCGTGAGCGGCAGCCCATGCACAGTGACTGGGAGCTCGGAGCATTGGAAGGTGGCAGTAAAAAAAATAACGATGGTATTAAGCACAGATTCCAACACCCAAGAGCTGATGATGGGGTGGAAAGGTGCAGCACACTGGACTGCATACAAGACCGTGTGTATATGCTAGATAACGCACAAAGTCAGCCTGGGCATTTACACTCCCCAGAGGACAATGGGGCACAGGCTGAATCATCTTGCTCTTTCACTTCAGAAGGAGATTCCAAAACGTTCTCAGGTGCCACTGAGCCGCAGGCTGCTTATGGTTCTGCTGGCTTTTCAGATCCCACTTTGTCCTTCTTGGGTCCATTTGACTGGAACTCTGGAATTACATCAATCGACCCCGGACATGTTAAAATAGATTTTCAGATACATTCTCTGTGGAATGAAGAAACTGTCATAGGAAGAGTTCATCCTCAACAGTGTAATGCGGAGAGACAGGACACTTCAGTAGAAAATGTAACCAGCATGTGTACTCCGCAAGCCCAAATCGCAGTCAGTGAAAAAACGGCAGAGTTACAATCCAAACCCTCATGTATGAAAAAAAATGTCACTCCTAAAACTGGAAAGACAGACTTTAGGGTTGGAAGAAAAGAAAAGCGGTTTTCATGCACGTATTATGAGAATAATTTCAGCCAATCAAAAGATTTAGAAACATACCAGTTACCTCACACAACAGAAAAACCATTTAGTTGTGTACAGTGTGGAAAGCGCTTTCTTCATATACGAGATCTGAAAGGACATCAGCGAGTTCACTCCGGTGAGAAGCCATTTAGTTGCAGCCAGTGCGAGAAGCGATTTTCCTACCTTCACCAACTTAAAACACATCAGCGAGTCCATACAGGTGAAAAGCCGTTCAGCTGTGCTCAGTGCGGCAAACGCTTTTCTCAGTCAAGTCATATTAAACGGCATCAGAGTGTCCACACGGGGGAGAAGCGCTTCAGTTGTACACTTTGTGGAAAAAGGTTTTCTCAATCTTGCAGCCTTAAAGTACATCAAATTGTTCACACAGGTGAAAGGCCATTTAGTTGTACACGTTGTGGGAAAACATTTTCCATCTTGGGTAATCTTATAAGACACCAGAACGTTCATATTGGAAAGTAACAGATTTTTAAATGTAAAATGTTCAAATTGGAACAATAACAGTCGTATACAAGATAGTTTTATCTACACACACATACACATGTACATTTGCCAAGGATATAAGGCATATGGTATGCTATTGGCAGAAGGTTTGGAGAATGCCCAATCCAAATGCTTAGTCTCCATTATTTCAATATGGTTTACACTTGACGGCTACTGAATATCAAAACTACCTCGATTATTTTTTACTTTTTTATCAGTTACATATTAAATGTGTATATACGTTGAGTAATGTTACACAAAGTATTTTTCATTATTGCTAGTAGTACTGTGATATATTTACTAAACGGATAACTTGCTTAAGAAAGTACAATTTCATGCACAGTATAAGTGTTATTTAAGGACCAGATTAGTGGATATTTAGACTTTTCTAAAGTGTAACCGCGAATAGGAGCTGGGGGTATTGTATAATACTGTCGTCAAACAAGTGACCATATAACGTTAATTAGCATTACTGTGTAATGTTTATGACTGTGTATAATCATTATTATGAGTAATTACTATTACAGAATATGTTCTCTGACAATAAAGGTTATGACTGAGTATACGGATAAATTTTTCATGTTTTTTTTTTATAAAAAGAAGTTGGCTCAGGATCGAAACTTCTCGTTTTTGAAAACTCACGGTATTCTGTTTGACAAAGATTTCATTTCTATTCGTTTTCTGGTTTCTAGTAATTACGTCTAATAGTTAGACGTTTCCTTTTCTCAAAAGGGGGAAAAACAATGAAATGTGTAATTAGTGCGACCTTTATACAAAAACACAAGTTGATATTTATGACCACAAGACCGGAACCCCGTGCGGCACCGGCTACGCACTTCCGTCTGGCTTCGCGAACCCGGAAGTACAGGCCGGAAAGACACCGTTGCGTTTTACGATAGCTTGCAAATGTAGTAGGTAACGGCATTCACAATTTATTTATTTATTTTATTTGATTAAATAAGCCGCTTGTAATTATAGGGAAACACAATTATAACGCACCTCTAATAGATCGTTATAAAGAGATTCGTCGTCCGCGTAGTTAAAATGTCAAGTTGTGTTGCTTTCCACACACAAGTAGCCTCCATCATGGAGGTGTTAGCTAACGCAGCCGTGGCAGAGATCTGCAAGCTGGTGGACGACGGATACGCGCTATTACGCATGGAAATGTCCCAAAGCCAGAAGGAGAACGAGCAGCTGAGGAGGAAGTTAGAGAATCTGGAGTTGCAGGTCGCGCGAGGTCGTGGTGCGCGGCGACCAGCCCCGCGAGGTGAGCCGGGGTCCCGCGCCGTGTCTACTCGCAGCTGGAGCGTGCAGGTCGCTCTGCACGATTGCACATGCAAAGGGAAATGTGCTGAGTAAAGCTTAATTTCTGTGTCAAATTAAGTGCTGGGAAGCACCATGTTCTGCCTTTGAATGTTAAAGACAAAGTTTTAAAGATGAGAAACTTTTCTTCGTGTGTTTATGAAATAGGGATATCACACACTAACTTTTTTTTTCAGAGAAGGGCAACTTTTTACCTGAAGAAAGTGTCTTCAGCAGTCACATGGACCTCAGTCAAGATACTTCAATGCAGTCAGCTGTAGGAAGGGATGTGGTCAGTTTGTGTCTATCTGCTTTTTGTTTTCGCTGGTGAATTTTAAAATGGTTTAAGTCTGCCATTTTAATAAATACCATAACTGAATAATGCATTTTATTGGCATTATAGTATGAAGGAAGCACACAAGCAAGAATTTTATTGCATTATATATACATTACTAAAATGGAGAAACTTCTGTATACGTTTAAAGGCAACTGGAACTCATTACAATACCTTTATCAGCCAGCAGACTCCGTTGAGGTTATTCCTGAGCCTGGTCTGATTAAAGAGGAGACCTCTGAAGAAGACTTTGGAAGCCACAGTCCAAAGGAGGGCATGGCCATCACTGCAGAGCGTAAGTCGATTTGATCAAAGTATTTGTGACATGTTACCTCATGTATGCACCCTAAGAATAATGAACTCTGTTATATCAGTGTGCATGTGAAAATTGATTACTATTCAATTACTGTAAATCAACTGCAAGCTTCCTTAAATGTTCCTTAAATTCCACTTAAATGTTTTTTTTTTTGTATTTTCTCAAGAATGCTTGGATTTGGGAGCTGATGCTGGAGAAAGGAGAGCCACTTTGGATGAAGAGACTTCGCCCGGTAAAAGCACAGAGGAGCTTGCCGATGAGCACAGGAGCGGTCACGGTGCTTGGGAGGTCAGTGGATTGGAGACTGTCCTGAAGGCAGAGCCTGAGAAGGAGAGTGTAAAGCAGAGGCCCCTGCTTTCAGGAACTGAGTGCAGGGCGGAGGGTGTGAGCGGCCTGGCCTGCGAGTTCACGGTGTGTCAGAGAGCCGGGCACTTAAAGGCTTACGTCCACAGAGAAATCGAGGCAGGTCATCCAGCTGATTTGTTTGTCACAGAAACTGATTTGAAAAGCCCGTCTGAGTCCGAGCTGCAGCCTGCTGCTGTTACAGAGGCCAGTGTCAGTGAGCATCGATCATGTTTAAAATCTCCTGGATGGAAATCAGGCAGTGAAGTTGAGTCGCTGCCGATTAAAGAAGAACTTCACTTGCATTTATGGGACAGAGAGACAGTGGTACATCACAGGCAGCATAGAGAGGACAGGGAGAGAATGGAGGTTTGGAAGGAAAGTTGTAATATCTCGCCACCAAATCCTCAAATGATATGTAAAGAGAGCCTAGTGGTCTCAAAACACGCAGTGTCAGATCGATGTATTCCTGTGAGTTCTGCTACTTCAAAAAGTGAAAACCAGTGCAAAGCTAGTTCCAGAGAGAGGCGCTTCTTATGTGCCTTTTGTGGGAAAGGTTTCAGCTGCCCCAAGAAGGTTGAGATTCACCAAAGGGTTCACACTGGTGAGAAACCTTTCAGCTGCACACAGTGCCGAAAGCGATTTGCACAGTCAGGGAACCTGAAAAGACACCAGAGAGTTCATACGGGAGAGAAGCCATTCAGCTGCTTGCAGTGTGACAAGCGATTCTCTCATCTGCACCAGCTGAAAATGCACCAGCGGGTCCACACTGGAGAGAGACCCTTTATTTGCATGCAGTGTGGTAAAAGATTTGGAGAGAAAAGTTACCTTAAAGTACACCAACAGAAAAACCACATGATGGTTTACAGTGTTAAATAAGAGGGGAGATTTCTGTTTTTCACTTATTTTGGAGAAATGAGCAACGTATTGAATTAGGAATTACACTCTTGTAAGTTAGTAAATGTAACAGACTCATTTTCCTATCCTGATGCATAGAAGGGTTTCCCCTACAACAACACTTCGGACTTGCAGTGATGCATATTCTCAGTTTGCAAAGGAAAGTTTTTGGGAGCTGTGATATGATTGCAAGCTGATCCAGGTGGCTCTTACTAAAAGAGGTATTTTTCATATTTCCATTTTAATTGCATTGACTGTTGACTTGTGTTGCAGCACATTGCATTGAATTAACTTGCACTCCAAGTTTCATCTGATGTATCGTATCGATGCTTTTGTAATATTATCAAGTCTCTAGTAACCTTAGGTATTTTTCTGTTTTAGGAAATCTTGCTGGTATGCTTAAATGTCATAAAAGCACCAAGTCTTCACATTTTCCATGGTGGTCACTTGGTTCTTCTACAACCAAGTGATACCGATTTACAGATTTAATCTAGTTGAAAAACTCTCAGTTGAGCCAGTGTTTGAAGTAATCCCATGTAAATATGTAATCAAAGCCCATTGGTGCATGTCCTGGAAAAATAAATCCTATTAGTCTGATGTCCTTGTATTGCTAAAATAATTGTAATGTTTCTAAAATGCTGTATTTACATTTAATATGTAATAAAAATGATTTTCTTGTGCCTAACTGTTGTTTGATTTTAAATGTCTCACTGGTTAGTGTTACTACTGGTGATCATCTGCTCGTTTGATACCTGCAATCTTTTATAGTAAAACTAGGACTCCACTAGTTTCCAGAATCCTTATCATGATTCTCTGACTTTGCTGATGTAGTTAATAATGTGCAATACAAATGTTTATCTTGAAAAATGTTGCAATATTTATACAATTTCTCACCAAGAAATCAGGTAATTTTCTTTTTTTTTTCTTCTGTGATGTTGCATAAATGTGTGGTTGATCCAACTTTCATACACATACTGTCACCCAAAATCATGCTAAACGGGTTTGCACACAGTGTAGCTGTGCATTTCAGTCAATATTTAAAAAAAAAAAAAAAAAAACTGCAAAGCATCGCTGTCCATTAAAACCCCTGGTCGCTTTGACCCCCCCCCCCATGGCTGTTGAATTATGTTTGATTGGGTTAATGTCATATTTATTAAGTTTTTTTCTTATTGATACTGAAGCAGTGTGCTTCCTTGATCATAACTTCCAAGTTTTTCTGTTCCAGCTGCCTAACATGGAGGAGAGAAGAGCAGCATCTGCTCTTATCAAAGAGGAGAGGCTTGATGGGGTTCCTGGAGGGAGTTCTCCCCCGGAAATACTGAGGATGGATGAAGGAAGTAGGTACAAAACTGCCAAAGACGTGCCTGCACATGCATGCTTGCAGCAATACCAGCAATTTGCTCATGGCAAATGTAGGAATAACTGGCCCTAAGATGTCAGAGCTGCTCTGTATAAGTGCATCACCTGTGTTTGTTCAAATTGGGAATTCTGATCCCCACCTCTTCCCCCAGGAGAAATGGATTTCACCATGAGCTGTGCTGAGAGATCGGCAGGGAAGCCATCTGTAGTGCCTGGGAAGGGGCCGGCGGAGGGCAATGAGCCAGAGGGGACAGAATGCGATGCGTGGGACCCGCGCACATGGGATGGGGCCCCACAGGCTGAGACAGAGCGGGGGAGGCTGGCACAGGTGCGAGCCGTGATGCAGGGTCAACTGCTCCCTGATCACCACCTGTTCAACGTGTCTGGACATCAAAGATGCGATGATGCGGCACAGCCGACGCAAGCAGGAAGCTCGGATCAGCAGCTGGTTCCTGCCACTGAGGAGTGTGCCAGCCTGGGCCCATCCTCAAGGCCCTGCAGCTGGAGAGCAGACATGCTACTGCTGCACGCTGATCAGAGACCCCCCCGCATGCAGCATGCAGCTAAAGGCGTTGCAGACGAGTCCAAAACCCCAAACGCCGACGAGTGTATCACTTCGGTGACAGACTGTCTCCCTCCCCACAGGGATAAGACTCATTGCAGGCTGACTACAAAAGAGAAACGCTTCTTTTGTGCATTTTGTGGGAAGGGATTCAATTTCCCAAAACAAGTTGAAATACACCAGAGAGTCCATACAGGTGAGAAACCGTTCAGCTGCACTCAGTGTCGAAAGCAATTTTCTCATTCTGGTAACCTTAAGCGCCATCAGCGAGTCCACACGGGGGAGAAGCCCTTCAGCTGCACGCAATGTGACAAGCGCTTCTCGCACCTGCACCAGCTGAAGATGCACCAGCGGGTTCACAGTGGAGAGAGACCCTTTAGCTGTACGTACTGTGGCAAACGATACGCGGAGAGAAGTTACCTAAGAATCCACCAGCAGAGGAACCACATGGCCATATTTGGTACAAGGTGAACTCCATCCACTTGCCAGCGTTAAATTAGATTGAATCTGTACCAGCAGATTAGGTCATTTTTAATGTCACCTGGTGTGTATTCATGTGGGAAAAAAATTATATGATAAGGGTAAAGAACAGTTGTGTTGCAATATTATAAGTATACTAGGTGGTGTACTATTATACAACTATTAACTCCACTGGGAAATGTGCTTTAATGTACCAGTCCTTGCATTACTGTATTCCCTGGAGAATAGATGTTACATGATAAAGAACGGACAGGTTAATGCAAAGAGCTTTTAATGTAACAAGGAAAATACCTGGACCAGAAAAGGTACTCGTATGAAATGGTACCTTGGGAATACATTCTTCAGTTTTTACATTATTAATAAAATATAGATCATACAAAACATTTTGCTGTTGGTGGACCTGAAATACTTAAAATACAAACAAAAATCAAACTGATACCAGATATTTGATCTGACATTTTACAACGGTGTCAATGAAATATAACTGACTGTTCAGTATCACCTGCAGCGGTAATAGATGGGACAAACAAATTAGAGATTTGTAAGAGACTTGGGTAGGATTCCCAACCCAGACTAATTGAAATATGCCACCCCCTGGGAGACCATGTAATCCATGTCTTCCCAGACACAATGAGCTAGAACAGGGTTTGTAAACTACCATTTCAATTAAAAAGAGCTGGATTTCATTTAAGCACTGAGTTCTTGCTGTGTGCTGATTGGTCAGTCTCCCATGCACATGTCAATGTTAATGTAAAACAGCTGGATGAGTTTCAATTAAGGAAACAAACCAGTCAACACACAAGAACTGAACTATGTAGCCAAGCACAGGAACATTTTTGTTTTAAAGTGGTTTATAAAAGCTGAAGAAGCTCATTGTGTCCCCCCCAACATGGATTATGTGGTCATCCTACCTGTCCCCCTTCACAACAGCCCCTGGGACAAGACTTGCATATGTATCCTAGAAAACCCACATAACTTGGTTCACTGCTGATTAAAGACTTGCTTTTAGAAAACTGTAAATAGTTAATATGATGCAAAACATCAAGAAGACAGGAACAGCCACACACATTTTGGTGTGCCACTGAGGGATTATCATGTACTTAATCTCAACTTCAATGGAAAATTTCCAGGTAAAGACAATTTTAAGTGTTTTAAAGCAGGACAAGACATACCATGGCTGCATCGGGAATCACGGCATGTGACCATAAAGCTTCCTTGGTTGGAGTTTTTTTCACTATTTTTGGTAATGGTTAACTGTGGTTTAAGCTGAATTCCACCCATTTTCGGGAGAGGGCCGACTCCAAAATCTACTTAGAGGGACGTACCTCACCGCCCATCCCCCAGGCAAAGTTTACTGATATAAGGTGACTCTACAGGTCCACAAATTTTTCCGAACTCCGCCCCTGCCGCTATGCAGTGCAGGGTCTCCACAAACCTGGAACCTCTTCCTGGAAATATAGGGAACATGGTTTTGTCATGTTCATTGGGCGTAACCACACACTTTTTTTTTTTTTTTTTTTTTGGGGGGGGGGGGGGGGTCGTGTCCCCCCAAGACTGAGAGCATCAATATAGTATACAGTAGAAAATGATAAATATGTCTTCTTTCTATGAACCCTCTCAACCCTCTCGCTTGTTAAGGAAAATAGAAGTGTCACCCCTCTTAATTTTACGCTTGGTTGCGCCCAGCACGTCTTTTTCTATGCAGTTCCATTTGCCTCGGAGGTGTCATCACACACGAGCTAAACGATTTCCATTCAAGTCGGAAAGCCATTTAGCAAAACCAGAGAGCCAACGTAAAATTTCCTGGGTGTTGTGTCATTTTCATCCCTATCAGACGTCATACTCTCGCTTAGAACGCATGCGTAGAACAGAATTAGGTAATGTTTGTAGCTAGCCCATAAAATCAGCATACCGCTACAAAAATATTCGACGTAAGGTCAGGAATTGCACAGAATATTGGACAGAAAGTAAACAATTATGCTTTCCTGTTGTGTTACGTGTAGTTATAGTTATGACTACGTGCAAGTAGCATAATTCATACTGCTTCTCGATCCGTTAGTACCTGTAGTTGTAGTTCTAACTAGGCCTGTGTACAAGTAGAATAATTTACACTGTTTCTTCCAACGTGAGCTGGTATATAAATTAAACCCACCGTTGAAAAAATATTCTATCTTTCTGTCAAACACATTCTTTTAGTTTTAGTTTATTGCGTTGTCTGTTTCTGTTCATTTACTGTCATAGTTCGTAATATTACGGATAACGCTTGACGGGGTACAGATAATATACAGGGTTTCCGCAGGTCATTAATAAGTCTAAATTTCAATAATCAGAATTTTAGACCTTAAAATGACTTAAATACGACTTTCACAGGTATTAAATTCTGATCGGATTATTAAGTCAACGTTGCAGTGGGATCCGTGGTTTCAGTTATCTGTAGTTTATCGCACTCTGCAAAAAAGTTTAAAAATTACAGAACGGTCCATAAATTCATTAATAAATCGGGACGCAATTTTTATCTTAAGTAGCGTCTGTATTTGTTCATGATTTGTATTTAAGTAGTAAATGAGTTATTATTAAGTATATGTGCCCCCTCAAGTAAAATGTTACCATTCTCCGAATAAATAAAAGACAACTGCTTCAACAGTGCATGAGTACTGGAGGGGAACAAGCTCCGTTACAAATGTGCTACAGCAGGGGTGCCCAATCCTGCTCCTGGAGAGATAACACCCTGCAGGGTTTAGGTGCAGCCCTAATTTAACACACCTGATGCAGATGAAAAGGGCCTCAGTATGAGAGCCATCTTAACTTAAACATAGCTGACTAATACTGAGGCACTACTGAAGTGCCTGATTATCTGTATCAGGTGTGTTAAATTAGGGCTTTACCTAAGCTCTGCAGGGTGGTAGCTCTCCAGGAGCAGGATTTAGCACCTCCTGTGCTACAGCATTCAGTTAGGACAGCCCTACACAGTTTTTGGTTCACCCTAATTTAACACACCTGATTCAATTCCTTGTGCTAATTACCACACAGCTCTTGAGCTGAATCATTTGTGGTGGAATATTAGGAGATTTGTAATTGAATGTTTAACTTAAAATGCTACTTTTAATCAGTTAATTTGTTTCAATTTGTTGTATATCTCTCATTTTTGCAGCCATGGAAAAAAAGTGGGAGGAAATTTTCAATTACCTTTCTAAGGGGTTATACTCAGTGGGACTAGATAAAGGACAGAGGCAGACCCTCAGGAAATACTCGGCAAAATTCAGCATTCATGGTCAGTATTTAACAAAAGATAGAGATAGTAGCTTAATTGCGGCAATAATGATCACATTTATATGTTAATATTTGAATTAATTTAATAGATGGGAAACTCTTTTTTGGTGGTACAAATCAACGAAGAGTAATAAAAACGAAAGAGGAGGCAATGAATCTTTTTAAAGAATTTCATGCCTCACCAATTGGGGGCCACGCTGGTGTAATAAAAACACGAACTGCCATGTGCTCAAGATTCTACTGGTATGGCATGACTACAGATGTTGCAAAATGGGTACGTAGTTGTTGAAGTATAATATTGAGCAGAGATGTACACGACTGTATATGAAACTTAACACTAATTTTTTTAAGGTGTCTGAATGTGACCAATGTCAAAGAGTTGGACCTCCATTGAGTGCAGTGAAATCACTGGACTTCATCAAGGTCAATATTGCCATCTGTTGTAATGCATAGTATTTTATTAATTCACTGCAGTACTTGATCAGTTCAGTCCAATATCACTGTATTTTATCGATAGGTATCTGCAGTTTGGGAGCTGATTGGAATTGACCTTACTGGTCCACTCCCAAAAACGTCCACTGGCTTTCAGTATATTTTAATGGCAACTGACTATTTTTCGAAGTGGGTGGAGGCCTTCCCTCAAAAAACAAAGTCTGCAGTGGAAGTTGCAAAAAACCTATGCGCACTTATTTACAGACATGGATGTCCCCAGCGCATACTATCAGACCGAGGACATGAGTTTGTAAATCAGGTAAGGTGTACTGTAAAAATTTTGTGGTGGTTCTGTGGCTCAACTTGATGCAAACTGTAATAACTAATGTCCTGGATTTCTTGCATTGAGATTAATGACAAACTCTGCAAACTACTGTCCATTGAGACGAGTGTAATTGCTGCCTACCATCCACAAACAAATGGGCTCGATGAGAAGACTAATGATAACCTTAAACGGTAAGCCTGTAATATGTTTAAATGTTCTTCCCAGATTTGCTATTGGGGATGGAACTGTTTGAGTTGTTTCCTTGGTAACTCACCTTTTTATTAAATGATTTTTAGATTTTTATACCTTATGCTATTTATGTTTGATATAGTTGCCCAACATCTGAGTTTATGTTGAATTTCTGTAATGAGGTTTGGGTCTTAACAAATCTCTGTAGTTGAAAGTGGAACTTTGACAATGTTTTTTTTTTAGAAATATACATAATATTGCTCAGGTTTTTTGTGTTATTAATGCAAACATAATAAATATTCTTTTTCTTAGAGCACTTAAAGAGCTGGTGAATCAGCAGCAGAATCACTGGGACCTATACCTCGATGCAACTTTGTTTTCACTGCGATCTAAAATACACACCACGACAAAATTCTCCCCATTTAAGTTAATGTATGGAAGAGAGGCTAGATTTCCCTCAGAAGTGCCCGTTGAAATGCCGGTAAGTCTATTGTTTGGCTGGCTGTTTCCGTTTCTCTCATGATGTCATAAATGATATCCCATTCATTAACTCCTGGGGATTGTATTTGAGTACCTTTTATAAGCATGTATGTAACCTTGTGTAATGTTGGATGCTGTATATTGCACAAATATCTTTCACAAATATTTCTAATGTACCTGTCTATAATAAAAGTCCCTGAATAATATAGTTCCTTTGTAGGGGACAAACAAAAAGCTCAAGGCAGTACAAAGATAATGGTTAAGGAAAATTTTACTCGGTCACAACAAAGAATGATGAAGCATTTGCAAAGACCCCAAAAAAGAACAGAAATTTAGAGTTCAAAGGTGGAGGCAGATTACACTGGACCATGTTTTCAGGTATCTTCTTGGAAGACAGCAATGTTAAAAACATTACTAGGTAACTGCTTAAAAATAAAGCACAACATCAGCAACTTGTTGTTCTGATAGCTTACATTTCATTATCAGAACATGATACTGCGATTAAAAACTATAGGTATTTTATTCTGATTGTGTAAATTTCATTAGGACACGGTACGTGCATTTGCAGTCTCCAGACCTGTTTATATAGGTTGATTGCGGATCAGCATAGGACCTTGCTGGTCTTAATATGCTTTCATTTGAAACTCTGCCTCGCGACCCTTTCAGAACTTGCTACAACCCAAATTAAGAAGTAAAATAAATATAACTAACAATACAAGCAGAATATCCAAATTAAAATGATTATCAAGGCCAGTCATTGTTCTTCTGATTACGACAGTTGTTTTCTATGACGTGTAACAGTTCATTGGAAAAATCTAATTTATATGTAGTTTTTCGTAAAGGCTATTTTCATTGGATGGTGAGGCTCTGCTTCCTCTGACTGCACGTCCATTTGTGGGAAATGCGTTTAAAAGAACGCTAAGGCGTCTTTGTTTGTGCATTTACGTTAAAGTAGTCAGCGTTTTCGGGTATTTATGGTAGGGTGCAGTCCACCGTGCAGACCTGCAGACGAAACTAGCACTGATGTGATGAGCGCGCGCGACAAAAGGCGCTGGCATTTTAATCCGCTGTACCGCCTCCGTGGGACTCTGAGGGTGTGACGCTTAGAGAAGGAGTGGTATCTCAGCAGCACCGTATCGGTGGGTACAACTAGATTCGGGCAGCCGAGCACCATGGACCGTGCGGCGTTTCACTCGCAGCTGGCCTCCGTCATGGAGGTGTTGGCTAACGCGGCCGTGGCGGAGATCTGCAAGCTGGTGGACGATGGATACGTACTGCTGCGCCTCCAGGTGACCCAGGCGCAGAGGGAGAACCGGGCCCTCAAGCGGAGGATCCAGCTGCTGGAACGCGGGCCGGCGAGGGAGCCGGGCTCCGCTGGCAGCTGCTCAAGGGACGCGGCAGTCGGTAAGTTTTCTTCGTTAAAGGGGCCGCTTCTGTGGCGTTTAATTAGTCTAAAAATCGCGGGCGTATGCTCTCGCAAGCAGAAAACCCATCCCCTTCTCGCGCTCGCATCTGCATTCGCTCGCTCCACAGGTTGAATTTTGAGACTTTGGATGCGGGAACAGTTGCTGGTTTCTCCAGTTCGCTGATTGGTCACTTTGAATACTGTGATTGGCCGTTTTGTTTAGAAGAAGGATGATGATGATGATGATGATGATCACTGATCAGTAGATGAGTTTAATGCTCTGTCATTTTTCCGGTTATCAAGTTGAGCGTGTGCCTCGTGGCTGGCAGAAGCGGGGAAGAGGAGACGCAGAGGATGTCGCACCGCTGCCATGCAGCATGAAGCAGGTTGGATGACATCCTTTTTTTTCCTCCAAAGCAGTTCAGTGCAGACCACGCCCCCCAGCTGGCTGAACAGTGGCTGATCCAGACTAACTCTAATGCAGGGGTCTCCAACTCCGGTCCTGGAGAGCTACCGTCCAGTAGGTTTTCTATCATACCCGGCTTCTGAT
>JAODLC010000054.1:10186390-10221052 GCA_026781145.1 Hippopotamyrus pictus | reverse complement strand
GAATCAAATGCAAACTACAAATACTATATACCAATACAAACTGCACATCAAATTGTGCATTAATAAGAATAAGGACATGTGCTTAAAAGATTCTGACATCTTGATGTCTGCAGTGGCATGTGATTACACATTTAACTAACGTTTAACTATACTTAGCTATAGTTATACTTGCTATATAGTATACATAGTATATATAGTTATATATACTATATAGCTATACTTATTTTGCACGAATAACGCATATTTTGACTGGATGCGCATCAATGTCTGAATCACAACAAAATGCATGTATGACATTGATTGGTTGCATCTGAAGGGTGCAAAAGGCGAAATAATAATAATGTTGCATTATTGAATGTTACGTTGTGTGTCATGGATACTTTTCACTCCAAATCTCCCGACCACTATGTTGATCTGAGACAGCAAGACTAAGACAAGACCAAGGGATCTGAGACCAAGACAAGACCAAGACCAGAGACCGTCGAGAATGTGACAAGAGCAAGACCACGTAAAAGTGGTCTCGAGACCAGTCTAGAGACCAAGACCGGTCTCGAAACATCCAATGCTAATCTACACTATATTGCCAAAAGTATTGGGACACGTGGCTTGTCACGCACATGAACTTTAATGACATCCCATTCTTAATTCATAGGCTTTAATATGAAGTTGGTCCACCCTTTGCAGCAATAACAGCTTCAACTCTTCTGGGAAGGCTGTCCACAAGGTTTAGGAGCGTGTTTATGGGAATTTTTCACCATTCTTCCAGGTGAGTATTTGTGAGGTCAGGCGCTGATGTTTAATGTTTAATATTTGGTATATTTCATTAAATGGATGAGTATGACAAGCTTTTACAATGTATTTTATAATATTACAATATAATCTACGTTTATGCTCTTATTAATAATTTGATATTTTACAACAATTAACCTGCAGTGATGTGACTCCAGGCTGTAGACCAATCAGATTATGCTGTAGATCAAGGCAAGCAACCTGTGGATCTCGCACTTTCAGCCAGTCACCAACCAACTCAGTCACGTCTATAAACCAGTCTGGCGACCCCAGCATGTAGGTCAGCTGACCCGTGTTAACCACAGCCTTGGCAGCAAACTGAGCCAAAACCTGGACTGTAGACCTCTGGTAGATGGGAGTGCACCTATGCAGAGAAAACAACGTGGATTTATTACAGCATATTACAGACAATGTGGATGCACTGCATGTTACATTACTGCATAAAACAGACAGTCTGCATGCACTGCATGTTACATTACAGCACATAGCAGACAGTGTGGATGCACTGCGTGTTACATTACTGTATACAGCAGACTGTGGATGCACTGCATTGCATTACAGCATATTACGGACAGTGTTCAGGCACTGCATGTTACTGCATGTAGCAGACAGTTTGGATGCACTGTGTGTTACATTACAGCATATAACAGACAGTATAAATTCACTGCATGTCACATTACTTTATACAGCAGACAGTGTGGACTCACTACATGTTACATTACAGCATATAACAGACAGTGTGGACGTACTGCATGTTATATTACTACATACAGCAGACCATGGACAGCAGGAGGACAATCACCCCATGGCAGTATAGGAACTCCAGCCTTCGATGGCACTGAGTACTGGGTCTGACAGCGAGATGAGGAGTGGAATAACAGGAGCCCACACTGTCAGACAGAGGGCCCCACTCAAAGTGCCCAGGAAGAACTTGACCTCCACACAAACGTTTCCCATTCCTGATTCACTTCCATCAACAAAGATGACTGAACAGTTAGCTGATACCTACCGAGTGGAGAGTGCATGTTTAGGGTTAATGTAAAAACAAGGAGAGCAAGACCTGAAAAATTGTATTGTAGTTGAATCAGAATAATTACTGCTTTAGGGTCTACTGAGCTACAACCTACCAATCCAGTGGTTTTTCTGTTTTAATTCAAGCTTCCTAAATATATATTTTGCACAACTGCACACTTGCCTTAACGATGTTGTCATTAGTGGAATGACAAGTTACAGCAGCGGTGATATCAGACACATCTCCATCTCTTGACACAGCCAGGACAGTGACAGGAAGTGAGACGGGTTGGCTGCTCAGAATTGCAGTGTTAATGATTGTGAGGCTCTGCGAAACAGGTGCAAACAAAACTACTGAGTAAGAATTAAGATGAGTTTTCATTTTTCACAGCTTACCAGACAAAATGCCTAAATTACATTAACTTAGTAGATACTTTTATCCAAAGCAACATACATTTTGAAAAAACAGAGTCAGCCACTCCCTGGAGCAAATAGGGTCTTTATTAAAGGCCCACAGTGACATCTCAATCTACCAACCCCAGGATTTGTACCAGCGACCTTCTGATCACAAGCACAGCATCCCAATCTACTAAGCCACCCACTGCATCAGAGATAACTGTCAATGTATACCTGGTGCAATTAAGAAACACCAGAACATGATGCCAAGTAACATCAACATGCCCAAAAACCTTGTTGTGATGCGTATTAATACAAGAAAAAAAATTAAGCATATTACCTTAGTTATTGGAGCAATACCTACAATTTCCCAGTCACTGAAGAAGAATGTGCTCACCACTGCCCTATGTGGTGACTGGGGGTAACTGCGGCCAGAGTACTCCACCCACCAGTGAGCAGTGATTGCCATGACAACACCAAAGTGCTTGCGCAAGCCCTCCACAGAAAGACAAGCCACTTGTCGATGAACAGTAGGACTGCAAAGGTCAGATTTAACAAAATAACTTACTCATACACTATTTATTAGCAACCGTGCAAGTCAAATGCCTTTTGTGGCAACACAAGCTCTGTTGTTTGAGTCACATGTTTTTTGACACACCTGTAACTGCCTCTGCGTCTGTTCAGTTTATGACAAATTATTGAGACAATGTCATGTGAGGGAGCCGCATTCATCTCCAGGGTAATGGCCCAAAGGTCAGAAGTCAGAGCCTGATGTGCCCTCAGAGATAAAAGCCCTTTCTCCACTTTCATCCTGATAAAAGGTCAAAGTGCAGTATGAAGCAGATTCGAAGGCATATCTAAGCATATTTAAGAAATGTTACGTATTACACTTACTGTACCTTATAACCACTAAATCTCCAGTGAAATTTGACATCAGGCTAATGGAAACTTGGACTTGCTGACTACCGTGTACCGGGCCTTTCTGGTAGCCAATCAGAACATTGGGATCCAGCCTTAGCTCCTTCTCTGCTCCATTTGAGCATCCTAAGTGCCCTCTTGTCAGGTTCCTCGCCCAGGCCTTGCCTCCCACGGCCAGTGCGCCAAGGTAATACAGCCTTTTCTGAGACGGCTCCCATTTCTCCTTCAAGCACGCAGGGCTCTGCTTAAAGTCTGAAACTGACCCAGGGGAGGAGCAGTACAGCCGAATGTGAGGTACAGTGCGGCGGGCGTGCTCCCTGAGCCGTTTACCGCGGTATCTTTGTCTGTGCAGTTGCTTTGATTTGTGGGACTGTCTCGGGTGTGATGAAGCACTCTGATCCATTTCAATCCAGCCCTGTGGCAGCTTCAGGGTCACCATGCAAAATCCCCCCAGAGGCTGTTGAATAAAGAGAAGTTTATTCAAACAACACTGAGCTCTTTTAGCAGGCTGAGCAAAGCCTCATCTACAGAGGCCCAGGCCCTACCTGAGTTACGCATGTGGCTCTTTGTTCCTCTGTCTCTTTAAAAGCATGAAGTGTGACACAGTGCCCCCTACTGGCCTGTCCTCGCCAGTGAAAAAGTGCCCGCACCTTGAAGGTCACTCCCATGTCACCATCCCAGTCTCTCTCCACAGTGTTAGAAAGAAGCGAGGCAGAGAAAGGCGGCATATCAGGAGAGGGTGAGGGACTGGAAATGAGCTGAGGGACGGAGAGCAAGACATGAGGCCAAAGGAGCAGGCTGACAACTGCTGATCGACTGAATGCTACTGGATATTAACACTGTACTAACAGAGGGTTAATACGGTATGGTACAGATACAGTGACTGAACACTACTGAACATTAACACTGTACTGATAAGGAGTCAATACAGTACAATACTGGTACAGTGACTGAATACTACTGAACATTAACATTGTACTGAAACTGTTTTGGTCATGATCGAGCAATCACGCTAGCAGTCAAAGCTAGTCTAGCAATATTAGCTGAAGGTGGACAATAACCCTCTGTAGTGTTCAAAATTGCTGCTGATTAATAACCACCCCCCTCCCCCCCAAAAAAAGTGAACTGAACCATGGCTCAAGAATTGAGGTCTGAAACAGACCATGGATTTGGAGAATTCTTACACATCTAGTAGACAGGCTAATATCTTATAGCTCCATTTAAAGAATGGACAAAATTAGGTGCTGTAACAGGGGTGCTGTTCCATTAGCAACAACCAAGGTCCACTGCTCCCAGTAAAATTTGCTGGGGGTTGGTTCCCTGAGCCAGATCAAGTGCGTGGTCCGGATTAAATTGTGTTTCAGTTCGAATGCAGACCGGAGTCTACCACGTCAGCCCCCCCTGTGCTATACTTTTACATCAAAAATAAAATTTCGGCATGGAGGACATTCTTCACATTATTATGACAAAACATGCAACTCTGTATAGTACTTCAGCACCGGTGAGTGACTAAGGTGTACATTTACCTTTGTGACAGAGTAAGAACCATATGAAGCCTGGACCTCAATTTGGGTGGGGGCTTCCGCAGGCGGAGCTAGGAGAAATGACTGGCTGAAGGTGAAGGGACTCGAGTTGGAGAAGATCAGTCCCAGGTTAGCCTGTGAGAGAGGGAGAGCTCGCCAGGGAGGGAGGATGCGTATCTGGGCGGGCAGGAAAGGGGGTGGCAGTGCTTGGGCAAAGGCTGTGTTTGGGTTGGGGGAGGGGGGGGGGCAGGCGTACAACCCCAGGGGCCAGAAAAATTAGGGAAATTATTTCATGTGACAATAACACAGGTACTGCTGATCAACTAAGTTATCATCTACATTTAAGTGATACTTGAAAATAAGATGAAATATTATGTTTAAATATCATCATGTATGATGTGCACGCACTAAATATATAAACCAATGTAGAGAAGCACATTCTGGGTGCTTGATGCTCTTCTGAACTGCACACTCACCGGCCGAGAGGAAAGACAGGACCGTCATTATCTTCACCGCTTTTCCAGTCGGGCTCATCGTGCCCTTAATGTGCTTTGATGCTGTCATGCGGTCAAAGAGCAGGACGTTTGAACTGGTCCTCAAATGGTATTGCAGCATTTAGCTTCAGACTGGTGCTAAAGGGCGAAGGCATACTGGTGACAAGCTGATGTACTTTTGACCAAAAGGAGTCCTACAGAGAATGAGTTCCCAACCCTCACTCCATGAACTGGTACTGGTCTGTGGCCAGTATCCACCAAACTGTGGAATGCTGTGGATTTTGCAGAGGGGTACAGTTTACAAATACACTGTACTTATTTTTTTTACAATCCCTCACATTTGCATAATAATAATAATAATAATAATAATAATAATAATAATAATAATAAATTTCAGGCACTTTGAAGGCAAAAGGCATCATTATATATTTGATCACATTAACTTAAATTGCATTAATCTTGATATCTCAATGGGAGAATAATATGATTTTAAAAGAATTTCATTTCTATATTGAACACACAGCTATGAAATCATTTTGATGGTATTGTGGCATGACTGTACAGGCCATTAATCGCAATTTAGAAATGTAATCATTTGACTGCCCTATTAACAATCTTTGCTCAACAGCAGGGCACGATTGCATGTCTAAATGGAATTGGCACACAGAGATTTATGAAACGAGGAGCTATGCCTTTACTAGAAGGGTCTGATTTTAAAGAAAATGACTGAGAACACATGATTTAAACTAATTAGCGTGAAAGTATTTGGGGGGGCACCTATATCACTTATAGCATTTATCAATGTCCATAACATTTTTTTTTAATTAATGAGGGGGCTTCTTTTCTGCTCTGCTCCTGCATTTAAAAATAGATAGAAAACAGTGCCTCAGGATCCAAATATGTCAAATTGTCTTGGCCTAATGAAATTCAAATTATTTGCCGAAACTAACCCACCGTCTTTGTTCATATAAGAATAATAAATGAAAACGAAGGGGGAAAAAAAATTGAATCAATAAAATTTTTTTTAAAAACGGAAACGTACTGTGAAGACAAAACAAAAAAAAAACAAAAAGTGGTTTAATACCACTAAATAGTTAATATAATATTAAATTATTACATTTAACGTTAACATATGGTTCAAAGCTATGTACAAGTGATGCAAATGTCACATCACAAACATACATGCTGTCGAGGAGACGAATAGGCGTAATTGCAGCCAGGCTGAGCTTCCAGTGAATGCCGAGGTACGACTGTAAAGCAGTACCAGAGCTGGAGCTACACAAACATAAATGATTAATATTACATACCAATAATAGCTGGTGTTAAAGAAAATTAACTTTTTAACGTAATAACAGAATACACTCACCTAGTGCCGAACCAACTTTCTTAAAAATACTCAGTGGTTATTTATATACGATTGTCCTTATCATCTTCCCTTCACCTGGTCTCTGCTTTCTCCGCTTTAAACACAGGGATTTCCTCATTCCGCACGGCGAGTGATCCCGCCTCGAGCCCTCCTGCTCCATCCGAAATCTCTGTGTTTCTACAGCATGTCCGTTAGCGAGCAGCTGCTTTGTCAGGTAATCAATATATTCTGTGGCCTCAATGTTTCTTCCTCCTCCACCCGCTGTTCATATTTCGTGAGCTTGACACAGAGATCTGGCAGTCACCCTGATAGCACTTCACCCTCCTCCTTCACATTTTGTGTGAAATTTACAAAAATCGGGCATGTTTTCCTACTGAAGTATGCATAGATGCCCGCTGTGACTTGGGAAGATACTGTAGGGGGTACAGAGAGTTGTCACAATATGAACTGAAATCTCTGATATATCCCTGCTTCCATGACACAGTTCTGATACCCATAACAGGGCACCACAAGGAGCTTAGGAATACTGTCCTCGAAACAGCAGCTTAGTGTCAATCTGGGGCATTACATTTCATAGCTGTGTGCCACCTTGCCACTGTCTCGTCTTCTTCTCCCTCCTTTCATCACAGCTGGCTGCCCTGGCACTACCATGTGTGCTGCTGCTGACACACACTCTCCATACACGCTTTTTTGTATTTTCCTGTTTACAGAGCCCCTGGTATGTGGAGCCAGCTTCAGCTTCTCTGCTCAGCCTCTCAGTCTCTGTATTCCCTACCATTGGACTGCTGTGAATTAATCCGCACTAGCAATGGCCTGTCCCTGATGGTGCATATTTCCTTGTGGGGATTTAATTTCTAAGCTTGACCTCATAAACAGCACGGGAACAAATACACACAGATATCAACCTTAATGTCAATGTTTTGTACATCAGATACAGGCTCTCTATCAAAAAGTTTGGCTGCTCTTAAACTGCAAAACTATAATGGGATTGTGGGTAAATATAGGTAAAGCGATCAAAATAACAGGAAGTCAGCAGAATACAGTACAGGAATACAGTACAGGAAGCCACATGTAAGCACTACTCTTTCATGCATTACTCCTTCATGCACCGATCCTTCATGCCACACTACTCCTTCATGCACTCTTCCTTCATGCCACACTACTCCTTCATGCACTCTTCCTTCATGCCACACTACTCCTTCATGCACCGATCCTTCATGCCACACTACTCCTTCATGCACTGTTCCTTCATGCCAGACTATTCCTTCATGCACCTCCCTCAGACACTCTGTGATCTTCTGATGTTCTTAAGGGTTCATTTCACTGCTGTTTTGTTATGAGGGAAATATCTCGGAAAATCATTTTATTTATTTTCTGACAAATTCTATTCCAATCAAAGATTTATTGAAGGAGAAACAACGTTACAGAACACAATCACAGAACACAATACAAAGAATAATACACAATATACCCTGAAGCATTATATAACCATTAAGAATGATATGTATGTTGCATCAAAGAAGAAAGTGATAAAGACCAGGATTTAGCTGCATGAGGCATAGAGTGCTACTTTGCTTTGAGGAAGCGCTATTATTCACCTTCAAATGTTCAAATCCTGAAAAATAAAAAGGAAATCCAGACCCAACACAGAACAGGGATTTCATCAGGGGATTGAAACAAGTGGTATCATACACAAATCTTAACTTCTGTATATTTCTGACAGAGCAACTGCTAATCAGCCAGGTTCAGAGGGTTGCCCCATGGATGCCTGTAGCCACATTATGTATATTTGTGAGTGTAAGTCTCATCGAGGCATGACTGCCGCTGCTGTGCATTGTCACTGGGATGCACTGCAGCCTGCGCTCTGTGAAAAGACACTGAGAGGGACAAAGAACGAGAGAGTGAGAGGTGTGGAAAGAATGACAAGAGATAGCATGAAAGACAGATGGAGAGACATGGGGTAACTATTCCATGGTATCTGGAAAAAAACAACTCCAAAATTAGTAGATAAACCATGAGTCACTGGTTCCCCTCCAGCTCAGTGACACTGTGACTCACCGCTTTGACTCTGCATGGGTCCAATCCATCTGTCCTTCCTGCGGTCGGACACTGTTGAGGAGGGGGGTGCTTAGGTATGCCAAACAAAGCAATGCCGCATATTTATAGTCAGGCACATTTTAGGCACCTACTTCTCTTCATGATGGCCTTGTAGGCCCTCGGTCCAAAGGCCAGGAGCAGCAGGACGCAGAGCAACACTGTGGATACCTTGAATGCTGCCAGCTGTTTATGCTCAGAACCAGCTGAAGACAGAGAGAACACAGGGCACCATCATAAAGGCTGTGATTTTAATAGAGGAACCTTATAAGGTTGCTCAACACAGCGCTTTCAACTTCACAAGCAAACTTATATTGCAACAAACTGGTCCGTTCCACAGACTTGCCTTGGCACTGTTGAACAGGGCAGGTAGTGTTGATCACAGGATGAGATGGAGGTGAGGAAGGGGAGGATGATGCTGCCTCGGTGGTCAGGTTTGCAGCCACATTCATCACTGGAGAAGCGTCTGTCCTTGTCACTGAAATATAGTGAGGGATGATGCAAGAGTAATGACATATAACATTAAGAGTGAGCTTTAGTTGCTGTTCTACATCATTTTCAATAAAATGTATAGTAACGCTTTACATTAAGTGCACCTTTGTAATGCATTCATAATGCATTCATAGAACATTCATAAGCAGCATGCAAGTACACCTTAACATCCTAACATCCCTTAACAGCTTTAATATACATTAAAAACAAACATTACATGAATATACAATTATAATGTTTGTTATTATTATATAATATTTGTTTTAATATATATTATAGCTGTTAAGGGATGTTAAGGTATACATACATGATGTTTATAAATACTTTATGAATACTTAATGAATACATTATGAAGGTGTACTGAACGTTTTATGAATGCAATATAAATAAATGCATTATGAAGGTGCAGTTAATGTAAAGCGTTATCTAATGTATTTTGTAACAGCAGATTTTCACAGCAGAGAAATTTCAGTCAAGAAAAACATAAAGAGTATGACTACTCATATCAAATCATCAGTAACAAAAGTTTGTTCCCTATATCTAAAAGGATCACAAAAGTAGCCTTGCACCAGCTCAACATTCAGGTTGCATCCTTCCAATATGCTAAACTGCTAACTGAGCCGACTAACATCATTACCTTCACTAATTATCAATTGTCAGTGAAAAACAAGTTAGCTTGCAGTGGTGAAGGTTCCACTTATTGTTAGCTCAACCAGATATATTCCTGTAATAATAACAATGTCCTCTGACATGAATAAATAGGTTTTTATTTTTCAAGAGATTTTGACTCACCGACAGCCAGCAGGAACCCAGTCAGAAGAGAGACAGCCATTTTGTCCATTACAGAAAAAGCTGAAAGATTTATTATTAATATTTAGTGCAGAATCTGCTATGTACAAATGAATGTATGTGTGCATGTGTGTGAATATAAGTTGACTATCAAGGTCGCAGTACTTTGTCTATCTTTGTTTCTTTTCGATAATTTTGACGGTCAACGGGGAGAGACTTGCAAGTTTCTGGTTAATTAATTTAAAAATTTGGCAAAGGAGAATAGTAAAAATTCTCTAATGAGGTGATAATTAAAATGAAGATTAAAACACATTATTTGGTCTCATAATGATCATTAAAAAAATGAGAATGTCATGCTAAGCAAATAAAAGAGGATATGAGTGGGAAACACTCCTTGTTACTGTCATTATACTTTGGTCAGTACTACATCAACAGTCAGTCATTATGTAGAATACTACATGCTCAACATACAAAAAGTAAGTCCGATCTTTTCTTACCCTCCAAACAGAATCTCAGAAAGGGAAAAAGAGACGGTTTGGGAAACCATGTGAACAGAACTGAAGCTGCAGGAAACACAGAGACGTGTAAAACTTTCTCTTCCTCTCCCTCCCCCTGTCTGTGCCTACAGCAAAGCTTCCGTACATCAAAGTGTATTACAGAAACATTTTAAAATAGTAAGTAGAGAAATGAGTAAGTAGGTAGGAGCAAGCTGAGAACAAGAGAGCCAATCAGAAGCTGGGATTCACTAATTCGTCAGATTGATGTTTCTTAAACGCGCCAAAGTCATGATACTGTACTGTAATAATACTGTAACCCTAACCCACCTGTGTCAGTGCGCTCAGCCCCTGTATCTACAGTATACTGTAATAATACTGTAACCCTAACCCACCTGTGTCAGTGCACTCAGCCCCTGTATCTACACTATACTGTAATAATACTGTAACCCTAACCCACCTGTGTCAGTGTGCTCAGCCGCTGTATCTACACTGTACTGTATTAATACTGCATGCCTAACCTGCCTGTGTCAGTGCACTCAGCCCCTGTATCTACATTATACTGTAATAATACTGTAACCCTAACCCGCCTGTATCACAGTGCGCTCAGCCGCTGTATCCACACTGTACAGTGATAATACTGTAACCCTAACCCGCCTGTATCAGTGCGCTCAGCCCCTGTATCTACACTGTACTTTAATAAGATTCAAGAGATTTATTTGTCACATACAGTACGACATGCAGTGAAATGTATCTCTGTGTCACCATTATTTGGCTGTGTAAAAATAGAAATAGAAGAGAAAAAAAAGGAAAAAAGGTAAGAAGTAAAGGAGTAAAAAAGAGAAATTACAATATATAAATACCATCTAAGGAACCAAGTATATAATCTAAAACATACGATGCAAATATACAATCTAAAATTAAGAATCTAAAATAAAAATAGTGCAAAATCTGAAATATAGTGCAAATGTGCAGTATTTGTGCATTCAGTGCAAACGTAAATAGTGTACAGAAAGTACCAGAGTTAGTCTAAATTGAGAAGCCTTATGGCCTGAGGGAAAAAACTCTTCCCGAGTCTCTCAGTCCTGGACATCAGGCAACGGAACCGTCTGCCTGAGCTCAGCCTGCGGAACAGACAGTTTGCGGGGTGTAAGGAGCCCTTAATTATCTTAGTACCTCTGGACCTGCAGCATTTATTGTAGGTGTCCAGCAGGGACGGAAGAGGATATCTGACACGACGCTCGGCTGCCCTGATCACCATCGGCAGGGCTTTGTGGTCCTTTAGAGAACAGTTCCCAAACCATACTGTGATGTTCATGGTCAGGATGCTCTCCACAGCAGCTGAGTAGAAGGTTTTTAGGATCGCTGGAGTGACCCTAAATCTCCTCAGCTGCCTCAGGTGGTATTACCGCTTCCTCGCCCTGGTGACCGGAGTGCTGACATGAGAGTGCCAAGTGAGGCCCTCAGTGAGCAGAACCCCAAGGTACTTGATGTTATCAACCCTCTCCAGTGGAACACTGTTGATCTGGAGGGGTGAGAAGGAGCGCTGCTGCTTCTTGCTGTAGTCCACTATCAGCTCTTTAGTTTTGCTGACATTCAGACTGAGGCAGTTGGACCTGCACAATATCGACAGGTTCTCCACCTCCCACAAATAGGCTGACTCATCATTGCTGGCGATGAGTCCAATTACCACTGTGTCGTCCGTGAACTTCACAATGGTGTTGGAGCTGTTGGAAGCAACATAGTCGGAGGTGTAGAGCGTATAGAGCAGGGGGCTCAGAACACACCCTTGAGGAGATCCAGTGCTGAGAGTGATGGTGTTTTACACACGGGATCCCACTCTCACTGATTGTGGTCTACCAGTGAGGAAATCTAACACCCACCTGCACAGCTGGAAGTTCAGACCCAGGTCCCCCAGTTTGGTGAACAGTCTAAATGGGACGATGGTGTTGAAGGCTGAGTAGTCCAGAAACAGCAGCCTTACGTAATTCCCATTTCTACTGTCCACATGTGTGAGGGTGGTGTGCAGTACCTGTGCGATGGTGTCCTCAGTGGATCTGTTTGGGTGGTAGGCAAACTGTAATGGCTCTATGGAATTGGGTCAGCTGAACAGTTTTTTACAAGCCTTTCAAACACCTTCATGACCAGAGATGTTAGGGCTACTGGGCGGTAGTCATTCAAGCCAGAGGGCTTGTTGTGCTTCGGGACGGGAACTATGGTGGACTGTTTAAAGCACGTTGGCACAACAGACAGAGCTAGGGACTCAATGAAGATATTGGTGAAAACACCAGTCAGCTGATCAGTGCAGCATCGCAGAACACGTCCTGAAATCCAGTCTGATCCCGTCGCTTTTCTGATGCTCACCTGCTTCACAGCCCAGCACACGTAACAATACTACATCCTTAACCTGCCTGTCAGTGCGCTCAGCCCCTGTACCTACACTGTACTTTAATAATACTACATCCCTAATCCGCCTGTATCACAGTGTGCTTAGCCCCTGTATCTACACTGTATTGTGATAATACTGTAACCCTAACCTGCCTGTGTCAGTGCACTCTGCTCCTGTATCTACACTGTACTGTAATAATACTTCCTACCTCTTACGATCACTGTCATTGTTCCCTCACATCTTACTCCTTGTTCTCCACACTGATACTAAGCTCTTTCATTCCTGAACGTCTCCACACTTCGTCTTATTGTCTTTGTTCTTTGTATTAAACAGCAAACCACAGGTGATTTTTTTTTTTTATTCTTCGGAATCGCCTCTCATCCCCTTTCCATGTTTTGCTGCCGCCAGTTCTACGTCTGATCCTACAGGTAAATGTTCTTCTGCAAACATCAATTAATGTGCTTACACAATATTTCATTTATGACAAAACCACTCCACATCTGCAATCAGTTTTTAATCCAGCCACTCTCTAACAGTGAAGTACCTGCATGTGACAAAATAACCTTGTGATGGACTGGCATCCAGTCCAGGGTGTTCCCAGCCTTGTGGTCTGTGCCAACTGGGATAGAACTCAGGTTTACCTAGACTCTATACTGGATTGGAAGAAGGATGGACATACTGCAAGCTGGAATTTGTGCAGGTTTTGTCAGAGTAATGCCAGTGTTTTATTTTAGTCATGCTTTTGTTATTTGTTTTATTATCTACTATTTAAAGGAATTGGTCTATTGAATAATGTGCTGTCGCATTAAGACACAAACATATGATATGATGGGAAAGTAAATGGGAAAAGAGATACTTTGAGTATCTTTATGAGTCCAGTCGCTCCACAACAAAACAGTAAAAATAAGCAAATAAATAAGCACCTGGGCAAAATAAATCACCCATCCTGTTTTAAGAGTGCGACAGGTGGCTAAAACAGTCAGGCTGGCTGCATGTCATTTGCTGGGCTCACCATACGCTTCCACAGGAAGGGACTGCCCACTCCCGAATGGGGTCAGGAACAGGTTTGTGATGTTCAGGTGGTGAAAACAGCATGAAGATGATGTGAAAATACAGCCCACATAGGCCTATGTCTTAAAAAACAACAAAGAGGCATCTAGGATCCTATTACCAAGCATCATCCATAGCATATGCGGAGGCAATCTCCGAGTGTCACCTGCATGCTGTCTTTGCACTGCTAGGACGTACTAAAACCAGTGTGACAAGAAATGGGATTTTATGTTAACACAGACTGAGATGATGTGTTTAAAAAACCTCAAGTAGGGCTGCATGATATTGGAAAAAAATTATGCAATATTTGAGATTTTGCAATTAATAAATGTGATATTTATAAAATAAAAAAGGTGATGAAATTTATCCAAAATAAATTATGAGTGAATGCAGAGCTCAAACAGGAGCGGCAGTAAAGTTTAAACTCTTTTTATGCTCAATCACCTTAAAGAAATCATTAAAATTGCAAGGCTTGCTAAGTTTTGCTCCCTGTGAGAGTGGAAATGATTTAGCACAACTTATTGTCTTAACCCAGCTGACTATCATAATCTTTGTGATGTGAAAATTGCATTTGTATAACATGCAATATCAATATTAATATTGCACATTGCGCAACTCTTACAAGAATGATTGTGATTGGTGATGTGCTGTGTATGCAGAGCCTGCACGTCACTCACTAGCAACAAACTCCATGCAACTAAAAACCCTTAAATTGGAGTAAAATATATCATGTAAGTTATAGCATGAGAACCGTGTGAGTTTTTCCATTTGTATTAAGCAGCAAAATAGTTATAGCATGACATGTTTAATATGCCTTACTCGACTTTGCACATCCTGCGATTATTGTGCATGCTCACATCACGATGATGATAGTGAAACAATATATATCGTGCAGCCCAAGTCACAAGTGTACAGAATACATGCACAGGTTCAAATTCAATTGAACCATTCAACTTCCAGATCTTTCTTGACATAAAAGCACAGGTGTCCTAACTATGACCACTGATCTCTATCGGGGATGTGTGTGCTCTTGCATAACAGCTTTACACATCCCCAACTTTATAAGTATATTCACTTTCTCTGTGTATGTGAGGCATGATCACCAAGCACAGCAAGGCTGGCGGCTGGCAGGGATTGTGCACAAATAAAAGATTAACCTCAGCAAATAAGTGAGAGAAAGCAGTGAGAACATGCAGACTGACAGGCGACTGCTTCAGTATTTAATATCCACACAAACTGAACAGGTTACAGTCACTAGCAGATCAAGATTCAACTTGTTTCTCATTAGGAAGTGTTAATGCCATCTAAACGTCAAACACCATCTTAGCACCCTGACACAGAAATCAAGTTCCTTCCATATGGATTCAAGATTAAACAACATCTGTAACATTTCCCTTCATTTAGATCATTTTCATACAAATTACTGATAGTCTCATATTTTATACAAAGTTCAATGGTGCTTTAATGAGGTTGTAATGTGAGGAGATGAAGAAAAAAAATCCCAAGAAACCCAGTGAGATCAGGAGGAGAAAGAGAGGAGAGAAAGGCAGGGTAACAGACGGGGCAGGGGATGGGAAAAGGGGCCAGGGAGGACGGCTGGATGGTGGGGGCAACAGTCGGGGCGGACGGCAGGGAAAAGGGCTGGGGCAGACAGCGAGGGTAACAGGCGTGACGGGGGGGCAGACAGCGAGGGCAACAGGCGTACAGTGAGTTTAGGAAGGATTATCTTGGGAAACGTTCATTGGTAAAGTGCAGAGAGAGCGGACATGCTCCGACACGCCCCAATACACCCTGATACGCCCCGACACACCGTGACACAGCCTCACTGTGCACCGGCACCTTCTATCACTGTCGAGCTGCAGTGTTTGAAAACGGGTGTTGGGGCACGCAGCGCCGGGCCGTTAGCGGGAGGAGGGGGTGCAGAAGATACGCTAACAAACCTACAACTGACCTCAAAGGCAGCGGCACACAGCAGTGTCCCCTGGGTCACGCTCAGCAACCACGACGACTAACAGAACCTCCCCTACTGCCAAAAACCCGGATCCGGACTGCGAGCCGAGCCGCGGGAAAAAAAAACCCAGAGAGAGACGGATACGGGAGCAGGACCTTGTGCAGAGCAGCGGACTTACGAGTAGGGCTGGGGGACAAAGCCGGACCTGCCCATGGGGGGCTGGGGGGGAGCTAAACTCGGCCCGGCCGGGTAATCATACCTAGGAAACTGGTAGGGAGCAGGGTACTGGGGCTGGGGAGCACCGTACTGGCCAAACTGGGGAGCTGGCGAGGCAGGGAATGCAGGATGCGTCGGGTAAGGGCAGGACGAGAGCCCGAAAGGGGGCAGAGCTGGGCCCTGGCCGGGGTAGGAGGGGAATTGTGCTACTGGATTCGTTGGGCCTGCAGGTGCAACTGCAACCTGTGAGTTTGGAGGAGCAACGGGGTAGGGAGTGTAAAGCAGGGCGGGGCCCGCCTGCGCCGGGGGCCCGCTGGGAAAGCTGCTGCCACTCCCTTTTGAGGCAGCAACATCGCTGTGCTGCTGAGGTGGGGGCTGCCATGGTGACGGGACCCCAGGTGCCCCCTCCGGCTTGGCGCACGGCTGTGATGTCATCATCCCGGGACCAGGGCCTGTCCGCTCACTGCTTCCCTCCCGCTTCGGGCGTAGGAGCTCCTGCAGCTTCTCGATTCGCACCCGACGCCTGTGGGCCAGTGAACGGAGCGAGAGGAAGCGATCCAAGAAGGACTCCAGGGAGAGAGAGCCACTGAGGAAGTCGTCGGCCAGAGCCTAGGGGAGGGGCCAGCACACAGAATTAGCATATTAAAAGTGTTTTTAAAGAGACAGGCCTACATTACCTAGAGACGGATGCACACCACTAGAATGTGATGCACTTCAGATAACACAGAAATATGTGTGAATGGTCGGAGCTTCCGCTTGCTTTCTTGCTGCTACATACCACCCTTTGTTTATTATGCACGGTACAAGTTGACACTTGTCTGACTCACCTCAGATTCAGTCTCAGTGTTGGCGCCCTCTGTCTGCAGCTGGAGGAAGAGTCCCTCGGGAGACACCTGTCCTGCTATTTGATCTGTGGGTGGGGGGTCAGGGGTTGTTTTAAAAATATTACCGCCGCCTCCCCATAGGATCCCAATAAAAGGCTAATTTTGCTGCAAGATGTTTTCAACCAAAGACATCTACAATTCTAATATTTTTAAGTGGCTTGCCGAGTGTCCTAGTCGCCCCCAACTCCCCCCAGCCCCCCATGGCAGCCACACCTCTGTGAGCGCAGTGCTGCTGGTATGTGGCCCTCACGCGCTCCAGCTCCGCATAGCGCTCCACCAGCCTTAGCCTGCCCTGCTGCAGCTGGGGCTTCAGGTCCAGGTTCTGTTCGGCCAGGCTGCGGTTTGAGGCCAGCGCCATCTCCCTCTCCAGCTGGGCATTTTGCACCTGGGCAGGACAGCAGCATGTTCACACACACACACACACACACACACAGGTTTGCAATTATATCTTGGGGACTCTCCATTCATCTCTATGTTGAAAACTCATAAGTAACCAAACAAAACATGAGACTTTTGGCATTTTTAGTTTTTTGACTGCATTCAAAGATCTTTGTGGGGACCTGAGAAATGGTCCCCACAACGTCAAAATAACAGGTTTTTATTAACTGTTCCCCACAATGTAAACATAATCTGCATGCACGGACCTGACCGTCCAGCGTCACACAGCTCCTAAGCCTGACTAGTAAAATGTGTCACAATAATAGACAAACACTAACTGAAATCTCAAACAGATGCAATGTTTATGTCTTTTGAGCACACTGAGTACACATCAACAGTGCAGGGTATAAAACGCAACTGAAACTTTTACTTTAATCACCTGCAGATCGCCCCTTTATCAGTAATCACCTGCACCAAATGTTTCCTGTAGTTATACATCTACACAAAAATGAGAATTAACTTGCACAGCCCTCTTCAGGTCACGTCAAAGCATCCCGGTAGGGTTGAAGTCAGTACCCATATTTATAAAGCTTCTCAGAATCACTCCCATGAATTGCTCTAAACATCTCACTATAATATGAATTTACCCTACATCAGAGGGTGATGATCAGAGGATGCGAGTAGTAGCTATTAAGCGTCCCAGTGTTTCCTAACCCAGTCCCAAGGGTCATTGCTTGCTTTTGCTGAATTATATTACAGCTGGAAAACTAAATTTAAAACTAACTGTGTAACAGATCTTGAAACGTGGCTAGAATGTAAATGAGCCTGCCGTCCAGGACACCGTCTTTATTTGTTAATTTTGTCAGCTCATGATTAAAGACAATATGACAAACATACCATCCATTAAAAAGAGAATCAGGACTCCAATAAACTGAAACACAAGTCTGTACATTATCATGACTCAAAGAATATCACTTCCTGTTTTTACTGATGTCACTTCCTGTTTCCCTGCTAAGGTTTAAACCCAAGCCTGCTTTTGGGAATACCTCCCTGGTGTTCTCACTTTAGGATGTATTTATTGATTTTATTAATTATAACTGATTATTAATAATTTCATTGCGCCCATTCACTACCAGTGATGGTAAGTGAGCGACAGACGGTTTCCCAGATTTCTGTATGGGCAAATTTTAATTAATATTTCAATGCTTGCAAGTGCACTTCACATTCAATAGCTTTCTCACAGTCACTGGTGGTGAATGTTATTAAAAAAATATTTAGAAAAATATGTAATCTTTAAATTAAATGGTGTATATTGTCCCCCCCAGTCTAATGCTTAAAGCACACATTACTGGAATGCAAATTTCTGATCCTCCTTCTCAAGTGATAAACACTAATATGACAATTTTCTAGCAACGACAGACAATGTTAGTTCCTTGTATCCATGATTCGGTGCAATATGTCTCAACTTTTTCCCTACAGTTTGAAGTCTAACTTGGTTTTACAAACAAGTGCAATATAACCACTTATGATATTGGTGCAATATACTTTACTGTGCAATATACAGTTTTACTTTTCCTGTAACTTTTGGACAAAGGTACTTTAGATTCCTGTACAGATATTCCCTATCTTATTTTATTTATTAGAATGTTTAACAGTGCCGTAATTTGTTTTACACTTCATTCCTATTTTTATACTTGTATTGTTCTTGTCTTTGTGTTTATGTGTGATTGTGCAGTCGCAATGTGAGTAATTTCCTCCGGGATTAATAAAGTCTTCTGATTATGATTATGATTCTGATTCTGATTGGGACAGTCCACGATCAAAGTAAAATCTGATGCATTCGTTCATGATGTTAATACTAAACCTCCAGATCATGGGAAAGTGACATGGGTTATGTTGAGTTCACAAGAAAAAAAATAATCCGTGATCTCGAGATAACGAAAAGAAAAAAAGTTTATGCATGTCCTCTACAGACTTCCGTACTTTCCTGTAGTTATACATCTACACAAAAATGAGGATTAACTCAAGCTCTCCTAAATCCTGGCAGAGTTAGAAGTACTTTTCGAGGTTAAGAACATTAATAAAATGCTCGACCCTAAAGGCAAGACTAAAATTGTGTCGCTCTGAGACTTTTGGGCCACTTATAACTATCTTCCTACTCTGAGACGCTTTATAAACACGGACACAGGACTCTGAACCTTCTTTTTTTAACCATTCTTCAGTTGATTTAGCTGTGCGCTTTGGGTCATTGTCTCGGTGGATCACCCAACGTCTCTTAGGCTTGAGGTCATGGACTGCTGCCCCTACATTCTGCTGTAAAATATTTTGATACACCTTTGAAGTCCTTGTTCCCTCAATGATCGCATGATGTCCAGGCCCTGAGGCAGCAAAGCAGCCCCAAACCACGCTGTTCCCCCTCCACCATGTGTCACACTCTCAATGAGGTTTTGATGTTGGTGTGCAGTGGCAAACATTCTTTTATCCTCCAAACATAGTGTTGCACTTTTGGACTAAGAAGTTCCACTTTTGCCTCATTGGTCTATAAAACATTTTCAAGGAAGTGTTGTGGAACATCCAAGCATTTTTGGTCACTTGAGACAGGCCGCAATGCCATTTTTCCACAGCAAGGGTTTATATTATGGTATCCTTCCATGAATACCATTCTTGTGAAGTGTTGTTCTAATAATGGACACTGGAACAAAGGTTTTCGCAGTTTGTAGAGTCCCCTTGGGTCCTTTCTCACCTCTTGCAGTATTGCCCATTGTAGTCTTGAAGTGATCTTAACAGGCATAGCCCACTCCTAAGGAGATGTGTATGCAGGTTTTCTCTGACACTCCCTAATTAGATTACTAATTATTGGACGTATTGGCTGATGGGTCCTCACACCTGGGTCTGAACAGCTGACCTAAAGGTTATCCCAGAAACCTGCAAACACACCGGCCCTTTGCAGATAAAATTGCCCACCCCTGACTTAGAGGTTCACTTATGTTTTCGAGCCTGCACTGCACTGTGTGTATTTCCTCAATATGCTCAAAAAAGTATTAAAAAAGCATAAAAAGACACTGTTTGTGTGTTATTGGTTTAGTTAGATTGTGTTTGTCTATATTTGTGACTTCGATGAAGAGACCCCATTATATTAGCAATCAATGCACAAATCCGGGTAATTCCAAAGGATTCACATACTTTTGTACTGAAATTTGTACTAAACTTCCTGAATTAAGATAAACAAAGACGACCATAAAAAAATCAGCCTCATCTTACACTCAAAATGAGATAAATCTAACTGTAAATTCAGGTATAATTTTTCAAGAGAAGAATTGACTAAAAATGACTGTGAAACCAGCTCCCTCCCTGAAGACTGCGGCTATAAGGGCAATAATTAAGGATTTTAAAATGGCTGCAGCTGGGATGTTCCTACCCAGAAGCAGATGTCCCTCATGCACAGTGAACTGGACAATTCTAGACAGCTATGGATTGACAGAAACTGACTACTTCCTGGTTCACGAATCTCTAAAACTACCATTACCAACAGAATGCATCTGCCGACATCCACCATATGCATCAGTACACTACAGATAAAAAAAACTCACAACAAATCTTGACCAAGTCTGGGTTCTATTGTCAGAAAAGAATGAAACAGCTTTCTGGCAGCAAATGGCAGAAGTGCTTTGGAGTAGAACGTGTCACAATAGTGCAGAATGGCAGCTGACGTCACTGTGCTGCAGACCGGTAATGCTGTGGGGCTGTTTTTCCGCACTGGAAGCAAACACACCCGGCAAATACTTGGAGATCTCAGTTCAGCATCTGACTGACATAATGCTGACCATGAAAAACACTTCGCAAAAAATAAAGTGAATTTGGTCCAGTATTTTTTTATTAATTTAACTGTAAATCTAAATCTGCGTTAAATTGTGAGGGCAGGTATTGTGTAGATTAATGTAAGGTGACCCAAACAAATCAGGACCTCAGTCTTTCCCGGGGTTTACAAAACCTGAAGCTCCAGGTGACCATGGTTCTTTAAAATATTTGGAGTAAAGTTCTTAATTTAACAGGGCCTTTGTGTTAAATGCCATTTTTTTCTTTCAAAAATCAGCACTCATTTGTGATATTCTCAGTAACTTTCTTAAATGTGTCTTGGAAATAAAGTTTTTTTTTTTAACTGAATAGAAATTCTGTCCATTTTAGTGTCACTGGTTATATACGCAACTCAAGCCATTTAACCCTCTGGGGTCTAGGGGTAGGAACTGAATCACATTAAAAGATTCCATACTGTCTGAAGATAAGAGTGCCCAATAACAGTGCCCATTACACACAACAAAGCCCCCTGTAAAGGGTTTCTACAGTGGGTACCTCATCGGACTCCAAAGCCAGTGACTGGACCCGGTCTGCATCATCCAGTAAATCTTGCAGCTCTGCCTGGCTAAGGTGCTGAAGCTTTTCCATCAACCTGAATCAGGGGCACACATGAGCTGCGATGAGTACATTTACACAGACAACTGATCACTGTCCAAAAAAGTAAAAAGTCAAGCTCAGAATAAAACTCTCACACTAACAACAAATCGCAGATTAAACTACTATATTATATATAATTATGGCCGTTATAGTGATGTAACAGAAAAATAAAATACAGGAGGCAGAGTGCATTCAACACAAATTAGACATTTACAACCAGGATCCATTATTAGAACCGAGGAAGTTACTTACCGGCGCTGGGAAAGACACAGCAGGCTGCGGCGGCCCCGCTTTCACAGGGCGGACTTTCTGAACTGCCTGTGCCGGGACAGAAATGGTCATCGTGGGGATATGGTTAGGGCTCTGATGATAACATCAAATCTATCATGATATATTTAGGGTTAAGGTTATGGTGAAAGATCTGGGATTATAAAGATACATTTAGGATTATGATGATATATTTAGGGTTAGGGCTGTGATGAAGATTTAGGGTTATGATAATTGACTTAGGATCATGCTTATAGATTCAGGGTTACGATAATAGATTCTTAATTACGATGACAGCGGTAGTTTTATACAACCGATCGGAAAGGTTGGTACCGGGGCGAAAAAATACTCACGTTGGGCTATCAAATCAGACGCGCTGAATGTGGGTCCACATTGACTGACATTCACGGGAATGACCGAGCGGTCCTGCTAAGAGATAGAACCGAGCCGAAAACGTTCCAAACAAAGAGAAAGTGTGCGTCCGAAATGCGGCGTTAGCCGAACGGCTAGCGCTCAGACGGGATACACAAAGCAGGCGCCGGCTAACTTTACAGGGCTCACCGAGCGGATCAGCACCGGCTCTCCACGCTGCTACCCGTCGACGACTAAGTCATAACCAACCCAGGCAAACACACCTTACAACCTCAGTTGGGCTTCGGTTTCGTCAAGCTGTTCCTCGTTTTCCGAAAAGTTTCACTTGAGACTGACAGAAACCAGCAGCCATTTTGGGTGAACCAATTACCTAGAGGTGCGGGGGTGTGCTTGCTGTCTATGAAACCCCGCCGATATTGATATTAAAACACATTTAGACTACATAAGTGCCATGGAATTCTTTGGTGTACATATAATATAATAGACCTTAAAATGTTGATTACACCGTAGTATATTCGGTTTCGAGTTAAAGCAATGGTACGGTCTGCAGCGCCACCGGTTTAAGGGGAAACCCCATGCACGTGACTGGTGCGTTACGCAAACACGGGTGTGATGGGGATTTGCCGCAAGAAGGTAAACAATAACCCGACAAAAACGTGAAATATATACAAAAAGATTCAACGAAACTTGAAGGGATTGCCAAGATAGGGTTACTTGCATGTATAATTCCACGCAAAAGGAATATCATGACGTTGTACATTAATTTTGAATTACAAGAAAACTTCTCGACAGTTTTTAGTAACAGTTTACAAACATTTTCACTAATGACTACCAGTTTTCAGAACAATATATTTATTTTTTAATCTTACACATGATATAACAAACATACAACCTAATAAATGAAAATATAGGTCAGAAGACATGATAAATTGTATAAAACGTTGTTAAAAAGTTTGATACAAGAAAAAAAAACACTAAACGGGATACAGTTCACAGTTGAGATCCTATAAACAGGATTATGGGAAACATAAATCATATTATAGGGTACTAAATAAAACCATAGCAAAATCATACAAGAGAAAATGTCTACAGGTTCTCACTCTTTTTGGAACAGAAGATTATTTGGATCTAGATCAAATACTAAGTAGACTTACACAGGAGCATCTGTCAACTTTTTAAACAAACAGACAATGTTGATCTTTGATATTTGATATAATGTTGCTGATCTACATTTTTGTGTACAAGTTATGATTATACAGCTCTGGAAAAAATTGAGACCATTTAAATGTAAAAAAAAATCTGCATTTTTAAACCCTGGTTTAATCCCGGTTCTGCTGGCAGAGGGTTACACTGTGCCTGACACTGAAAATTTTACTGCAGTCTCTTAATTTTTTCCAGAGCTGCATATACACGTTTGTCAGACAGTATTGTGCTAATCCATGAATCCAATCTTTATTGGGACTGATTATTTTTCAGGCCTTTCAGTGCAGAAAATGAAAGGAGAGTGTGAAGCACAAGAGCCACCAGATCATAAAAAAAGAGCAGGGTTGCGATACCTGTAAAGAAATCCTGGAATGAAGGGAGACAGCAGTTACAGTGTGGAATGGTGTAGTGCAGATGCTGACAGACACATTACAGACTGGAATGGTGTAGCGCAGATGCTGACAGACACATTACAGATTGGAATGGTGTAGCGCAGATGCTGAGAGACACATTACAGACTGGAATGGTGTAATGCAGATGCTGACAGACCATTACAGACTGGAATGGTGTAGTGCAGATGCTGACAGACACATTACAGACTGGAATGGTGTAATGCAGATGCTGACAGACCATTACAGACTGGAATGGTGTAGTGCAGATGCTGACAGACACATTACAGACTGGAATGATGTAGTGCAGATGCTGACAGACACATTACAGACCAAAAGTGCTCAGACTTTCAGGTGTTAGTCAGCTGCCCATTAGACTGCAGGACTCCACCTGGGTTTGCTGTGGAAACCCCTGGTTTGGAGTCCTACAGCCACATGGCACTGCAGGAGCACGAAGTGCTGTGGATTTGCGACGGCGTAAAGAGCGACTGGGCAGCGTGCAGCAAAACGGCGGGCACTCACATGCAGCATCTCGTGCGGACACTGTCTGAATCCATAAAATTCATCAAATCCTGTGAAATTGCAGTTCTCCTTGGGGGGCAGATATGCCAGGGATGGGCCGTAGACACAGATGGCACTCAAAGCCCCGATTACACCAGCCACGTTAGTATATGCACAGCTCTTCAACTGAGAGGGAGAATTACATTGGGGGGAGGGGGGGGTTGAGTGATGTAAACTGCTTCCTTTAAAAAGGCCTTTCAACAATGAGCCTATATTTTACAATGCGCTCAAATTCAAGAGTTAGGAAATGATTGTAATTATTGTCATTATGATTATTTTTACTGTATAAAACTGACAGCTGAATAATTCAACCCAGAATGTACTTACTAGTGATTTATTGGGAGATTTTTCACAGGCAACCGTACAAGATCCAGCTGTCACAAACTGAAAAGAAATACACGGTCTTTCTGTTAGGAAACTATATACATGCATCTACAAATCAAGTTAAGCATCTGGTTAAGCCTCAGCAGCAGTGTGCAACTTTGAAACTTATACCCTGACTACGGATATGAAGCAATACTGTCAGTCACTGATAGTATGGATTACTAATCAGACATTATTTAATAAATAATGATAACATAGTTTTAAAATAAAATATTTTTTTGGTTACAGTACCATACAGCCAACACACAGGGGAAGGAGGTAGAGCATGGGCAGGCTGAGGTCTAAGTAATAGAGCGGCACAGCCAGAAGTACATGGAACAGCCCCAGCAACACCGCCCCCACCTGGAGAAATGGTGAAAACGCCGCGTCAAGGGCGCGAAGGCGAAGAAGGAAATAACGCACAATATTCAGCGGTAGTTTTTTCATTACACCTTTTGTTCACCGTTATCAAGCTTTTTCGCCAAAGCACCCATTCTAAATGTATATTCGTAAATTAAAGCTTTGCGTTAATCTTTATTTCTATTATAATTATATGTGAATGTCTTGTCATTCCCCTGTCAAAAGCTTGATTACTTATAAAACAGACTCAAATATGGTAGTGGTAACAAAAACTTAATTCTGCTACAAAAACTTTCTTCATTATTTTATATAGCCTAAGGGTTTTTTTCCAGTGTGCGAAATACCCGTCAATATTCGGGGGGGTCCTCATCTCCCTATTGTTGCGCAATACCGATCTTGAGACCCCCTTAAAATTTTGCCTTTTTATTTTATTTATTTATCCTTTATTTTACCAGGAAGGTTTCTTTGAGATACAATATCTCTTCTTCCAGTAAGTCCTGGCCAAGATGGCAGACAAAAGTTTCATATACATATATACAGAAATGATTAATATGAACACAGACTAAAACATATACAAATACTCAAACTAATACATAGAATAAAATTAATTTATACGAAACAATGACACTGTTCTTTAAGTTCAGAGTTTAAGAGATTTTTAAACAATTCAGAGAAGGCAAAGAGTTTAAATTCAAAATATTTTGTAATGTGTAAAAAGTCTCATTACTCATGTGGTGCATAACAACTAAAGGTCTCAGTTCTGTACGTGTGGTGGGAAGCTGAAGGAGAAGTTTAACTGATGAACGGGTACTCTATGTATTTTTGAGGCTTTTAGGGGGTCTCATGGGTTTATCGGGGGTGTCGGACCCCCCGTGTTTTGCACACTGTTTTTTTTTCACCCAAAGGAAGTATTTTATATTGGATAGGCATGAAATTGATTGGTTATGTATGAAAACATGACGTAACTCGGGAGCACGCGGGTACGGTTCAGATGGCCGTGGCCATGACCGCTTACCCCAATGGCCTCTGTGTCCCAGAACAGAAACGGCTGGTACAGCTTCGGAGACGCCGTCCCTATGTTCTCTAAGTGGGGAGACACCATCCTGCAAAAAAAAGGCTTGCTTGACTTAATAGACGGTTCTGTCTTGGATGATGTTCACCCAAATAAACCAAATACCCTACAAGATTAATAAACGTTCTACCAACGACAGTGAGCGCAACAAAATGGCGTTTACTTTGTTGGATAACTGAAATAAAATCGATAATTTGTCATAGGTAACCACCATTATTTTGTAAGCAAGGAGGCTCCCCTTACCATTTTCTAATGTGATTAAAAGATTATTTGGAGAACAAAATGTACAGTTCATGGTCTGTTTTGTATAATATTTCCCACGACCACAATGTTGCTTTTTTTCCTGAGAAGGATGTATTTTTCGCCATGTAACAGCATTTAGCAGAAGTGGGAGATATATAGTCTGATGTTATTTTTATGCTATGTTACATTTCATGCACCTCATATGAACTCCTAACATAAGTATATAATACAAACCGCATAATCTGAAATGAATAACATGACCAGCAATCTGGACTAAGCGGGATACTAACTTGCCTCAAGATGAGCTCGGGCGCTCAGCCGGGGGGGAGGAGAGCTTTATCCGGAGCGGGATTGGAGGTTTGCGGGACTTAGAGGAACGATCTAGTGGGCAATTTGCGGCCAAAGAGGGTTATGGAGAGGCTTTACTGCTGTCAGTACAACCAAGATTGGGGGGAAATCGTGGAAAAGTGATTACTATCCAAACACAGAGCTAGTAATTGTGTCCCACCTCGGGACCTAACTGAAGGCATGTTACACAAAAATAATTTTCGTTCACATTACATAACTGATAAATGGCAATTCTGTCTCCTGTTCAAAGTTTAGCGTAGAGCATAAAAAAAACTCTTTAACTTTCGTACCATTGTGAATTCGTAGTAGTATTGGTGAAATAGTTTTACCTTTTCTAAAACTGACAAGATAACTAAATGATGTTTGTCGGAAATTAACAAATGAATTGTGTTGCATCGTATTCTAACACAGTCCGGTTTTAACATATTTGATCATTTAATGCAAATGCATTCGAGGTGCATATTAAACACAAGAGGCAAGAGACCAACCTTTATGAGCAGAAAGAGTCGGTCCCTTCGGCTGCGACGGATCATGAAAAAGGCAGACAGAGGCGAGCTGCTCGGTACAGTACGTGCCCCTTTTGTTGTGTTACCCCAGAAGAAGGGGAGGGGATGGATGGGGATGGGCCGCAAAACACTGGCCAGAGCAGAGTTGCGAAACTGATCACATTTCATGCAAGCCGACATCAACCCACTGGGTCTTTTTTTGCGGGATCCGTAAGAAGAAGCTGAGCTCTTTTGCGTTGTTGGGCCAGAAAGCTCAGGTACGCCTTTTTCTTTATTTCGCGTCTCTCGGCTTTATGTACATCATTTAGACCGAATTTGTTATTTGACTTTTTTCTTAACATTATCTCGCTACCATAGTTCCTCTTAGATCTCACCAGTTGCAACTTCTTTATGAAACGACTGTGATAAATAGATTATTTATTTTACCGCATGAGTTAGTAAGTCTTTTAAGAAACATTTGTTTTTTAATGATATATGGCTGCGTAAACATCCACACTAAACCGCACTCGTACCGTAAACAGTTACATTATTACATTATGTAAGAAAATATTAATGCATAAATAAACCTCTAAATATAACTTTAAAAATCAGTAATAAACTCAACCTCTTAACAGTTAGTGAGTGTCCCTGCTTTCTCCTCTCTCCGACGTAAGAAGCGATGGATGTTACGGTGTCCAGGAACCTGTCGGTGACGGTGACGGACCATAGCGCGGACAAGCTGCGGGAGAGGCAGCAGAAGCTCAGGGAGCGGCTCCAGAAAGTGGAATCCAAAGTCCTTGGGGTAAGCCATCACTCCAGTCACCGTCTCTGGCCGATTTGTTACTTATTTGTCTCCTGCTAGTCAGGGGTGTGGTTAGAGATGAACGGATTGGGGGCTGAATCTTTACTGGGGGGGGGGGGGGGAGGGCAAACATATAAACATATATAATATAAAAAGCTATTCATGTCTTAAGCCAATAAATAAACATTTATTTGGGGAGGCTAAAAAACATTTGGATAAAGCCCCCCTAAAATAGGCCAAAGGACAAAGTGCATTCAGATGCACTTGTTTCAGAAGGCTAGTAAGACCTCTTGGATCTGAAGTGATTACAGAAAATGCTGTTACTTTTCTGTACAACGGAAAACCAAAGGTGCAGACTGATAATGTGAGCTGGGTAATGAGTGATGTGATTGCATAGGCCTGCCTCTTGCTGCTCTGCTGTAGGCCTCCTAGGTGATGCTGGGCTTTGGGTTATTTGCGGTGTGATTGCATAGGCCTGCCTCATGCTGCTCTGCTGTAGGCCTCCCAGGTGATGCTGGGTTTTGGGTTATGAGCGGTGTGATTGCATAGGCCTGCCTCTTGCTGCTCTGCTGTAGGCCTCCCAGGTGATGCTGGGCTTTGGGTTATGAGCGGTGTGATATTGCATAGGCCTGCCTCTTGTTGCTCTGCTATAGGTCTCCCAGGTGATGCTGGGCTTCATGGTCATCAGCTACTCCCTGCCTCTGCACCTCACTGAATACACAGAGGTCATGACCTTCGGTGTGCCTTGGTGGAGCGCCATTGTGGTAACAACTGACACGTCACTTCTCACTAACACTATCTTCTGGTCATTGGTTGATTTCAGATAGGTGCGAATGTCTAATGCATCAAGATTTCAAGCAATTGGAGGTTTTTACTACTAATACCGCTATGATACCTATCTTAAGGTCTTTCTGGCTACTTTACAAAGCAAATTATTCAGCCAATAATAATCCAGTTTGACCCCACCAGGAAAACAGAAGGATGGGTTCATTATCCAGCAACACTCTTGCATGTTAGTGTCCATGCACTTCTCAGACATTACTGAACAAAAACATACCCATACTGCATGACAGATCCATCGTCTCACGGTTCTTATATAATGTAGCCGCAATGATTAATTAACTCATACTAATACAATTAGAACATAAGTAAGTTGTCATGTGATATTTGCCTAAACTAAACTTTAAACTGTTAACAAACATTTGTGATTCTTTCAATATCAATACATATGGAGACATTTATTTTGCTTATTCCTGTGCTACAGTTCATTGTGGCTGGAGCAGTTGCCATAGAAACCGGAAAGCTGGCCAGTATGAACTCGGTGAGTTCAGTGATGTTTTTGCTGGGGAAGCCATGTGTTCTGCTTCCACTAAGCACTGTTCTGATGTCTCTGGCTTCCCTTTTCATTTTCCTAGCTCCGAGTCTGCTTGCTAGTGACCCTGGTGGCCGTGCTGACATCCACCCTTGCCCTCATTTTCTACTCCATCGACCTCCATAACAACCAAGACACAGACTGTTCCATCAGCAGCTCAGCAGCCCTGTGTGGGCCGCAGCATTATGCCAAAGTGGGTTCATTTCCTGTGTCTGTGCTGTCTCTGCATCATGTCTGCAACGCATCTGCACTGTGTCTGCACCATGTCTGCGCTGTGTTGTTCCATTTCCACCTCCTACTCTTCTCTATCTTTGCATAATATGTCTGCACTGCTTAGTGCTGTATTTGTGCTGTTTGCACTGTGTCTGCGCATGTCCTTGTCCTGCTTTGCTGATTCTTTGGATAATGCATCTGCGCTGCATTGTGTTGTATCTGTGCTGTCTGCGCTCTGTGCATGGTATGTTCGCATGTTTTTTTTTCCCTCATTCTGCTCTTCCCTCTCATTTAATAATGTGTCTGCGTTGTTCTATGCTGTGACTGCACTGTCTGCATGGTGCCTGTGCTTTCTGCGCTGTCTGCATGGTGTCTGTGCATGTCCTTCTACTGCTTTGTTGTTTCTTTGGATAATGCATATTTGCTGCACTGTGTTGTGTCTGTCCTCCTCCTCCTGCTCCTCCTCCTGCTCTTCTCTCTCTCTGGAAAATTGTCATCTCCTATTCCCGGCAGGACCACACAGTGTGTTGCTTTCAGCTCGATGAACCTCTGTGTATCTTTTCTCCCCAGGCCTTCAGCCGAGGCGTGAAGTGCTGCCTTCTTGTTTTCACCATCATTCAGGCTGTTATTTCATCCACTCTTTCATTCTTTCTGTACAAGGAGAGACACACTTCCACTGAGTATGCGGTGAGAGAACGTGACAGACAGGAATGTGGTCTGCTGCTTATTTCCCTGGACAACCGAAGAATTTATGAAACCCTTAGACTAAAACAGCTTGTATTTTTTAAAAGCCGAGTCTGTTTGCTCAACATTTTTCACAAACATTTAGCAGGCAAATGCCCACTATTTACTATAAATTTGAGAATGCAGATGATCTAACATGCTCCTTTCCCTAAAATAGCCTGTGGCTACCCATGTCTTCTTCTCTTGCAGTCTCTCACGGAGAATACTCCGCCTGCCCTTATCCACAACGCACCTTCTGACATCAACTGAGGAAAGCCGTATGCGTGGACTGTATCCATCAAAATATCCAAATATCTTCAAATTCAGTATACTTAATGTAATAAAACTTTACAATGTTTTCATTTATACTTATTTTTTGTAAAAACATACGTATTTTTATCGTAATACAAGTCGTAAACATTACACCAGTATTTCTATTCATATCTGTTCTGTCTTTTTCCATGACACTCTTGTTTGATTTTGTCAAAGCACAGATAAGTAGTGTTCAGTTCTTTTGTCTATCCCCCCATTTTGCCCCGTCTGTGTGACGGCCGCTCCTCTGCAGAGTTACCGTAATGGTACGTTCCGGCCTCTGCAGAGTTACTGTAATGGTACGTTCCGGCCACTGCAGCTGCTTTTGAACCCTCGCCCCTCCCCCGATTCCTCCACTGAGTTTTGCCTGTTTCCTGTTTCCTTACAATCATCTCATTCACAGGCAGAGATGATGAATTTTTCGCATGGATTCCAGAATTCTGCAGCTGACTCTCTTCCAGCTTCACCTCAACCTTTATCATTTCCTACCCCCCCCCCCAACACATTCATAGTCTAACTCCTTTGTCCCTCAATCTTTTAAAACTACTTGTATGGATGTGTGTGTGTGTGGGGGGGGGGGGTTGCACCCTTTGCCAGGCAGCATAGTTCTGGCATAAAAATTCATTTTGCAGTTTTATGGCCTGTATACAGAACTGAACATGTTATCAGTTAAAGACCTCTCTGTTCCAGTCTAAACCAACATTATGGTCACAGTTCTGGAGTTTTGCCGGCTGAAGAACAGTGGGAAGGTATCAGAGAGGTTTACATGCCGTATAGCTGTGCTGTGCCTTCAACAAAATGGAATTAAATAGAATATACGATATATATACTATATATATGATGTTCGGCGGTAATGGAATTACTATCACATACCGTTAGAAACACAGAAAGAAACACACGTGTGACACGCATAGAGTTTGTCAGAAAGTGCTGAGTAAGCGAGCCTCCGATACAGGTGCACTATCGTCCTCCCACATTTATAATTGTGCGCTAAACCGAAAGCAGATTACAGGAAGAGCATTTAACAAAAGCCAAACAAATACTTCTAAAAAGGTATTTACAAAAATGTTGGTGAAATACTTAAGAAGATAATGACAATGAGAATAATGAGAATAATGATAACTATGTGTACCTATGTCATTTTTATTTACCAATCCCAGTGGGTTTTGCTGAGAGTTAGCTATTCCAGACAGCTAAGTTGTTTTTGATTGGCTGTGAGCTCGACGTCAGAAGTATTGTTTCAGTCCCAATGACATCATTAGCGCCTTTCACATTAAAAGGGCACTCAATGAATGAGGAAATGCTTATTCTTTTCTTGTGTTTGACTCACTGCTCTGCTCTGGCTGATGTTCACCCAGTTAAACCAATTAAAGAAATAACAAAGCAAAGAACAGGAATAACTGCATACTTATGTATGAGGTTAATAAATAACCTTACATGAAAGTTTGGGGGTTGATGTGGCTTCTTCTTCCACTATGATTCTCAGGTCAACAATGATCCTGTGGCAATGTGATGATGCCTTTCAACATGGCCCAAGCAAGCTTTCGTGTAAGTTACACACATGCAGAACAGGTTTTATACGGTGTAAGTGCCTTAACAACATAATGAGACGCCCACAGGAGGTGAATCATGCATAATCTATGGAGTCAATGACAATAACGTGGGCTCGGAACTGTGTTAGTACCATGGAGAGCTGAACTGAGGGAAGGGAATTACAGCACAGATCTTCCACATTCCATTATCCCCAAGTTGCACAATTGCTGCACAGATGTTGCGTAACAACAAGTCCCTGAATTTTATGCGTACAAACAAACCAGGTCCAGAGTTCAAGCGTTCAAATGCAGAAAGCTACACTCTTTCATTCAGATACTGGTGGTTTGTAGGTGGACTTTATTTTAGTAGATTTTTATAAATGTCGACTGAGAAAAGAATGCTAAAGGAAAAAACCATTTATTAAGGGGATCACTGAGACAATCCTGAGCAACAACAGCACAGTTTTAGCTGGACTCCGGGAGAGAGTCCAGAGCTCAGAGCAGATGACCAACCCACACATTCATGTATCCGTGGTAACGCTGAAGCCAGACAGGTGCCCCAAGCGGTCGTGGCCTGGAAGGGGGCCTCTTACAGAATTTTGTTGGTCAGCATGATGCATGAGTTCATTAAAATGATTCCTTTTTTATTCAGAGATCTACCAGTATTCTAAGTTAGCCAGCTTTAGTATAATCACGCACAAATCATAGCAAATGGTTTTCAGCTGGCGCAGCAGGATAACGCGTTTTTGATGACAAAAACTGAATAACGTGGAAAATGTAGTACCACGCATTGCCAGGAGATGGCAGCAGAGGGGCTGTATCGTGAAAGCAGTTCTGGAGTCCTTTTTTACTCTTTTCACTGTCTATGGGTGGAAATTATGCAAGCAATTTTTTTCTTCTGCACACTTTCTCATACTCTATGTATTATTTTTTAAATGGCATTTTTCATTTATATTCATGGAACAATTCTGTGCTTGTGACCGGTATAGGCTTAGGTCAGGTGAGCACGGTCTATTAAGAATACGGTCTGTTCCTGTCAGCTGCTGGGAGGCAGGAGGAAGATGATTGTAAGTCTCGTCTGTCATTTTGTTACAGATAGAATATATTCAATTAGCAATTCAGACTAATGAAGTTTTTGGAAAACTCATGTTATATATTTTGTTCAAGGGGTAATATTTGTTTCCTGGAAATCAAATCTGAACATTTAAATCTTTCATTATCACAAGTCCTGGTGAATACACCAGCTGCAGCCTTTGGCATTGCAGTTATGGAAAGAAATCAATTCCTTCTGGAGCTACGGACACAGGTCCTCAGCATATTAATGCTCGTTCATGGTGAGCTGTGCCTATTATGATGACGTGGCTTCAGAACCCCGGTGGACATCTCATAGCCCCATCTACCTGCAGGATATTTCCGAGCTGAGTCACGTGGCTCCCTTTCCTTTGTGTGCTGTTTATACGTCTCCGTGCAGGTTCCCATGGAAGCACTGAAGAGGTTGGCGCATTCAGGTTCTCAGATCTTATCTTTCAGAATATAAAATTTAAATATATTGTTTTTGTTGAATAGACGTGTCATTCATGTTCTTCATCTCTACCTTAGTGCTATTGTCATTCAAAGAAAGTTTGCTGAAGGTCACAGTTGAGGACATTGATGAGTAGGATGTCCAAGAAAGGAGAGAAGAAGAGGTGTGTCAGGGGAATAAGGGATTTTTGGATCCTGCAGGGGGAGCTGGTCATGCAGAAATACCATAGCAATTTTTTAAAAGGAGGAATGTACACTATGTTCTCCTATAATGTGTTTTGAAAAAGTGAATTCGTGTTTATGCATGATTTCGTCTCAGCGGGTGATGCCAGAAAATACCCAGGTACACCGACCAATGTGTGCATTTAAGAAACAGATAAATTAATACTATACATTTCTTAATGATCACTTTATATTAACTTTGACTGTTTCATATTTTTCTATAAAATGTATCCACACTTCTTGTAATCAGATGTTGGGACACACGATTAAAACAAAAAATGTTAGCGTGGGAAATATCGCTATACAGTGGTACCTCAGAAGTCAAACTTAATCCATTTAGAACTCCGGATCGAATCCTAAAAAGTTTGAGTTCTGATCGAATTTTCCCTATAAGAAATAATGGAAAACCAATTAATTGGTTCCCGACCCCAAAAAATTACACCTAAATATGGTTTTTTAGCATTTAAACACAAAATGAACCGGATAAAATAAGAAGCGCATATACTGTACTAAACACATATAAGCACATTTGTCAAAACTTTTTAAAGTAAGAAAATAAATGTATCCAAACAATGTGTCCTGCCCCGATCGTCCGCTCCTTCCGTGTGCCACGCCC
>JAODLC010000054.1:10161359-10185006 GCA_026781145.1 Hippopotamyrus pictus | reverse complement strand
CCGGGGCTTGGGCGGCGCCCCGCCCCCCCGCCCCCCCCCCCCCACGGCCTGGCCCGCGTTTCAGCTGCGGTGCCCACCCACGCCCCATCGCTAAACCCGTCCCATTCTGCTGCAAGCACCCACGTGCCTAGTGTCTGCTGATTCACTCCGACACCGACAGGCAAGCGAGCCACTGCCCACCCGTCTTCCCAAAACGGCCATCTCTCTAACTCCACTCACCCCCCCACCCACTACCCCGGCCTATACGCAGCAGCGACAGACAGCATCCCTGCTCAGGTCCCTCAGAATCTCCTCTGGATGAGTGCGGCCTGCCCGGAGGGCCCACTGAGCGCCCTAGGAAATCCGCTGGATGAGCTTGTCCTCAGTCAGGCAGAAGAGCGCATTGACGGAGAGCTCCGAGATGAAGGCTTCGCATGCACGCCGCGTCACGCCCTTACAGCCACGTAGGTCGAGCAGCGTCAGCCCGGACACACGCTTCAGGTACAGCAGACAGGCGTCCGTCAGCTTATTGCAGCCTGGGGGTGGAGAGACGGGGTTAGGCTTCACAGGGTCGGTATGGGAGCCCGCGACAGGCAGAGGCAGGGCAACACACCAGCCAGGTTCATCTCGACGAGCGTGTTACGGGTGGACGAGCCCACGGCTGTCAGCAGGTTGACGGACTGGTCGGTGATGCAGTGGCAATGCGACAGGTCAAGGCGCGCCAGCAAGGGCATGTGGCGAATGAGGAGGCGCAGGGTGGAGTCACTGATCTCCAACCCCGCCAGGCGAAACGTCAGCATGTTCCTCAGCTTGCTGCGGTTATCGCAGCCTGCAGGGGGAGCCACAGGACAGCAAAAAAGGTCTCGTTTTATTTGACTAAAATCACTGACAATGTCAGACTTCTCTTCTCTTCTCTACTCTACTCTACTCTGGAATACTTGAAATTTGAATTTAACATACAGCATTTGAATCCAGTGATTTGGATGTACTCAAAACCCAGACAAACCTGGTGGGGTGACAAGGTCACGGATCTGTGAGTCCTTAACCCCCTGTGCCCAGCGCAAGTCCAGGGTACGGAGAAGGGGGCAGCTGGGGGAACTCAGGGCAGAGATTGAGGACCAGGAGCAGCCCGACAGCAGCAGGTCCTTCAGGCCTGAGGAAGAGGCACACAGGACATGCAGAGCTTCCTCCCTCCCCTGGGTTTGGTGCACAACTCGCCCCTAGCCCCCACCATGCAGGGCACCTTAATATTATATCCGCAGCAATATTTCTCATGTGAATGTGAGAATTAAACAAACTGCAGCCAATGTCCTCACCCGGCAGGCGGTTGATGAGCCAAGTGAGCTGCTTCTTCGAGATGGAGGTCCAGGACAGGTCCAGCGAGACAGGCTGCCGCTTGGTGATGCCTGACAGGGCTTGGGGACTGATAGAGCGGCTGCGGCTCAGGTCAATGCGGGTCCACAGGCGCTTGTCACAGCTCCTGGGGACATAGCAAGACCAAATATTCAACATCAGGTGCACCTCCCATACCTACAGCTTCATGCCCTCTGACAGCACAGTAAGTACATGTTAAACAAATGGGACCTACACACACCCTTCCTCACCACGCACCCATGCTTCCTTAAAATGCATGCACACTGCCCTGGGATGCTCTTGTGCCACTTACCACTTGTACCAGCTTTTGCAGACAGTCATGCAGACACACAGCTCTGCACGAGTCAGATAGCGGAAGACGGACACCCACACCTCCTTCTCACAGCCGGGCTCGTTGCCCACGTCCTTAAAGGAGGGCAAGGACAGCAGGGAGGGTGGGGAACAGGAGGTGGTGGGGGGTGGAGGAGTAGGTGAGGCTGAGGATCGGGAAGAGGAGGAGGTGGAGGCCTCGTCCCCATCCAGGGCATGGGCCTCTGCATGGTTGCGCCCTTGAGAGCGTGGGTGTCGCCCTCCACCAGGGGCCCCGCCCCCACGGCCCAGCATGAGCCCGTTGCCTGCGGTGCCGTTCTTCTGCCGCAACCGCTGCAGCGACTTGCGCTGCACGTAACCCTGGCTGCTGGGTGGGGCCCTGGGCGACACCGCCGCCTCCAGCTTGGGGACAATAGCGCCAGGGTCACGCTTGGCTTTGGGTGGCCGCTGTAGCGTCACTGTCAAGTAGGAGCCATTCAGCAGGTCGTCATTCAGGTCCGACACGAGCAGCACAGGGGGTTCGGGCTCTGAGTCTGACTGGTTTGCGTCATCTTCATCCACGTCCTCATCCACTGCATCTTGCCCTCCCATGCCATCCATGCCACAGTCCTCGCTGTCCCTGTCGTCGTCATCATCATCCTCCTCTGCCTGACTGCAGCGTCTGTGTGACCGCTTCCTCTTGTCTAAGGGCCCATCTTCGCTCTCCTCCTCCTCCTCTTCCTCCTCCTCTTCCTCCACATCACGGTCATCGCTGTCGCTTTCACTGTCCTCATCCTCCGTATCGCCACGCCGACGCTGGCCCCGTCCCGCTCCCCGTGGCCATGGGCGTCCCCCTCGCTGCCTGCGACCGTCACGCACCCCCATGCCACGCCGCATCCTAAGAGAAGCACCACCACTGTTGCGACCCACACGGGAGGCGGAGCCTCTCCACAGGCCCCGCCTACCCGGCCCAACACCCCGTAGGGAGGAGTGGTGCAAACGCGGCGTAGAGCCGCCCCGGGCGTGCAAGGCCAGCTTCCTGCTGCTGCCAAGCCCTCCCCCACTATCGTCGTCGTCGTCGTCGTCGTCGTCGCTGGCCGAGTCCTCATCTTTGTGACTCCCACGGCGACAAAGGAGTTTAGATGAGCGGGAGTCGAGGGCAGAGGACTTGCGCTTCTGGGATCACAGCAAAGCCCAAGTTAGAAACTGAACACGCCAGCCAGTGATCTCAACAGCAGGAGGCATAACGGCACTTACCAGCTGCAGAACTTTATTTCTCTCCAACTTTATCTATGAACACAAAAGGGGGAAAAGAAATTAACACCCCAAATCAGCCAGAAGTCTAAAACCTGTCAAGGTAATCCTCTCAGCTGGTTCAGGTAACCATCGAGGGCTGCATGTTACAGTTAGGTTATGCGAGAGGGAGAGGCCTCACCCGCTTTCTGAGACGGAGCTCCAGGGCTCCAGCACGCTTCCTGTTTTGGTGGTGCAGAAGCAGCCTGTGGGAGGAGGAGGGCGCAATAGAGAGTGCAGAGAGGGGCCGCCCAGGGCGCCTGCCCCTTACCCGGCCACCCCCACCCTCGTCGATAGCAGCGCCCCCTATCCCCTTCTTGTTGGAGCGCTTCTCTGATGCGGGTGCAGCTGGGGAAAGAGAGCCTACAGACGCAACGCTGTCATCGTCACTGCCGGAGGACTGGGGGTGGGAGGGAAGCGTGTTAGGAGAGTAGGATCATAGGCACATTCTCAAAGACATATACCGCTGAAACCACCTATATATAAAAGTATATATGAGTATATAAATGAATCACAGACTAAAAAGTGACAGGTCCTACCTCAGACTCTGAGTCTTTGCCCACAGCACACTTAGGACACTCCCAGCAACTGGGCAGATCCTTGTTGACGACACCCTCGCCCGGCACCTGTACACAGAGCACTTTTTACACCATAATTCCTCTCCAAAAAGTATGACGGCACAAAAAGAGTGAAAGTGGGCTGTGGTGTGTCACCTTCAGGCACCCGGGGTGAGCGATCTGGGCACAGTTGGAGCACTCCATGAGTGTGAGGGAAAATGGCGTGTCTTCCCCAGCCTCCTGACTGCCCTCCCCACACACCTCACACACTGCAGACAAGGGCAGGCCGGGCTGAGAGAGAGAAAAACCAAGTGACACTCACGTACATGGTCGCCGCACACATGAGCAGACACAGGCAGGCAGATTAAGGCAGACGCACTCACTGGCGCACACGCGCCGGCAGACGCACTCACTGGCGCACACGCGCCGGCAGACGCACTCACTGGCGCACACGCGCCGGCAGACGCACTCACTGGCGCACACGCGCCGCAGATGCAGTTAGACGCACACAAATACAGATACACCACACTCACAGCTAGGCACTGGCGCAGCACGCAGGTCTGTTTCAGTTTGCCCGGTCCCCCAAACTTCTTCATGTCCCTGCAGAAGTTGCAGTCCCCGCACTCAGAGCGCAGGCATGCCTCGCAACGTTTGCAGCGCACTCGGCGCCGGCGCAGAACCGACATGGAGGACGGAGGCTTGACGGGCCGCGGGGGGGCGAGCGTCGATGAAAGGCGAGGTCGGCCCACCACCGGAGGGGGTGGAGGGGGCTGGTACCAGGATGGCTGGGGGTGGAGAACACCACAAAAAGCCAATGAGCACCCGTGTACCGCTTATGGATCGAATGTCGTTTTAATGTGAGTGACGCCTCACCCTCTTGGGCCACCTGACGATGGGCCTTCCAGTGTAGGACAGTTTGGGGTTGTCATTGGCATGCTCCTGGAGCAAAGTCTGAGAAAGACAGCAGGGATGAGGAAGAGGAGTAAAAAGGGAGCAGCTCGGGCTGCAGCACAGTGCCATGAGCCTAAGTGGTCTCTTGTCATACCTTGATGTCGTGCAGCAACGCAGGAGCATTGTGGATTCCAGCCGGGACACACTTCTTATGGGAAGGGAGAGACTCCAGCTTCCTCAGAAGGCTCCAGAGCCCCTCAAGCTCAAAGGGAGCGAGGTGAACTTTGGTGCCAGGCTTGACGGGCGTGTGAAAAGTCTCGTCTTCCTCCTCCTCCTCCTCCTCCTCGTCTTTGATGTGACCGTTAAGAGTTTCGTCTTGGGATGATGGATCTTGCTTCAGGCCTGAGAATAAAATTGCGAGTTGTACATACAGGTGGATGCATTCTTCATGAAGTGGGTACAAAACGTACTGTAGCTGTGCAGAGAATGGAGAGAATGGGCCATTGATAAACGAGAGAGGCTTTGAAAGGAAGGGGCGGGGGACAGACCTATGCCCAGCGAGTGCTTCTGGAATTCAGGCGTGAGGTGTGACGTGTTGGTCAGGCTGTACAGGTAGCGCTCCAGCACGTACCAGCACATTTCATAGTAAAAGGGGTAGCGGAACTTGGCAGGGACCTGCGGGGCGTGAGAGTGATGTCAGGCCCAGCACATAACCCCACACAGAACCCAGCCAGACAGACAATCAGGGAACCGCCCCAGGCATTTCTCAGAGCTGCCAGTCACACACCCACCCGTGTACGGTCCTCGATGCCGTAGATATGCAGCTGCATGGGGACGTTGAAACTATGCAAGAAGTTGCCCCCGAACACCAAGGTGTCAACTGGTGTATACACAGCATGGATCCAGCCTGGCACAGAGGAACAGCCATACACCCGAGCTTAGCATCACTGCAGGGCCACACACATTCAAACTAAGCTGTGCAGAAAAAGTAAAGAAAACTCCTTCTGTCGCTTGTAGTGCATGCTGAAAAGATGCTACTTTTTAACTGTGGCTTAGCTGGGTTATTTATGTTGTATGGCAGCCAAATCAAGAATGGCCACTTCCTAAGACATGCCTGTGGAGACAACCATACCAGAGGGGATGAGGAAGGTATAGCCCTGCTTGAGCTCAATCCTCTGGCAGTCGGTTGCCTTGTCACCCAGGAAGATGTCACCTTGTTTCCCTGACAACACCCAGTTCTCATACAAGTCCAGATTCTGGGGAGTAGGTGGGATCAGCCAAAACACCTGAGGAGGGGGAAAAAGGCATCCAAAACGAGCAGAGTAAGCTTCCTGCGCTTCCACCCTCCAACTCCAGGGGGCAGTCTGCGGCACCAAGGCCAGCTCTCACCTTGCCCCCACGCAGTATGTGGTACCACACGGAGGTGCCTCCGAAATCGATGTGGAAGTCTGTGTAGCAGCCCTGCACGCTCATGAGGCAGTACCTGAGGGGAGGACACAGTACTGGTCACAGGGGAGCCGCAAGGTCACCAGACACACAGAGAGGAGGGCAGGGTAGGGGAAGGGCAGAGCTGGAAAGGGGCACTCACTTCTGCACTTTGGGGTACTGCATGTCAATGATAGCATTGGTGGAGTCTCTCTGACGCTCCTTTAGGTGACGGGGCCACATGTTGTCCACCCAGTCGATCATGTCCACCTGCAGAGGGTGAATATGCTGCAGTTATTCAACCAGCAGCGGCCTTTCCCTCCGGGGTAGGCAGCGTGGCCAACACTCACAGACGTGGGCCTCTTGACGAGGTTCTCCAGCTTGGTGTGGCTGAACTCCAGGCTGATGACGTTGTAGAGCTTCTCCCTGTGGGCCGGCGGGGTCTCAAAGTAGCGACGCCACTGAGCCATGGACATCTCGATGCCCTTCTGTGTGGTCACGTCCATCACGTCGATCAATCGCCGACTGCCTGCAGAAGGAGCAGAGCAGCCACCAATCACAAGGGAGCAAAGGAAATGTTCCAATAAAAGTCATGATGACAAGACAAGAGCAGAAGCCAGTCGGAAAAGTGCAAAAGAAATCCTCAAGTAAGAGAATCCAAGATGAGTGCTCCTACCTACAAACACCTTGACGTCATTGACACTGAAATCCGGATCTGGCATCCTGTAAGGGCCAGAACAGGGATTAATGTTACTTTGTTTGAATCCATTATCATAAAATAGTTACACAATAACGTTAATAAACAGTTACTGTGACAAATGCTTTGTTAAAATATACAAATATATACAACAGTATAATAATTTCTTTAAAAAGCCTGCAGAATAAGTTTAAAGGTCATACTTGATTCCTAGTCCATCAGGCCTTTCAAAAATGATGGGGTCCCTCAGTCCCTCTCTCTGGATGTATTCATACGTGAAGTCTGTGGGAATACACATGTAATATGACTTTCCATAGGTAAAGGCGGCAAAAACAGCTAAGCCCAAAACTATATTAATGTCATTGTCAACGTTTAAAGAATGTCCTGGCTCACCACTCATTAATAATCATTTACAGTGAATGTTTTACTTCTACAGAGGGGTAATAGAATGGGTGTTATAATACCAGTAGTCCTGATTTAAATCAATCTTTGAAGAAAATGTTGGTTTATGCGAGTTACGTGTATCAAAGGCTACACACTTCAACAATCATTTCTACATTTCTATTTAAGTCCACAGAATAATTAGGAATTTCAGTAAACCTTTCCCCTCCATTCTTTTGACCAAATTAGAGCTGAATCGATCACTCTGCAATTTCTCTTCCAAGTCAAAAGTCCTCTTCCCCTCGATCTCATCATCTGAGATGCCGTCATCTTGGTAACGCCGTCTTGTGCCTGACCGCTGAGAACAAAAACATTAGCCTATGTGAACATGAAACAAATATGACAAGTGGCTATAGCTCAAACTATTTAATCAATAATCCCGTAATTCAAACACACCAGTACAGAATAACTTTAAGCCAAGATGAAGGCTACGTTGTATCTGAAATCACATTATACTGAGGCTGCATATTATAATCAAAGGAAAACTGCAGAAAATACTAAATCTTTATACCTTTAAAATCATTGGAGACAGTACAGTAAATTCAAGCTCTCTGATGAACTTGTTCAAAGAACAAGACGGGGTAACCTAGAATCATGACCAAAAGGCTACGTAACATATCTACGAAATGGGAGCCACTTCGATAGCCAATGAAACAGACTCTGTAAAAATCCAGCTGCTCATGTCATTTAAAATGGGCTACAGGTTTGTTCTATGCAAGCTATAGCAAATGCAGCGAGCAGAACCCTGCCATCAGCAGAGCAAGAGAGGGTGAACCTAAGGAAATGGGAGGTCAGGCTATGAGCCAAAGAGGACCATGACACACCTGATAATCAAACATTTAATTCTCTTCTACATGCACAAATTCAGATACTTTTTCCACAAAATACAACTCCCTCTATCAGCACTGGACATGTTGAGACAGTGAGACTTAAAAAGGTTTTTGGGTTTGCCTCATACCTCAGGGCAATAGATTCAGAACAATCCCCACACACCAGAACATAAAGGTACGCCTTCATAAGCATGGTCCCACCCATTATTCCATTTCCTTCATATATTCATGTCTCTCTGCTACTTTTCATATTATGGCTCTTTACACACATGCACATCCAGAGCAGCAGATGATAATGCACCAGCATTAAACCAGCATAACAGCAGGCAAGCATAACACTATTTTTCATGCTCATTCTCAGCAGAGTTTCCCAATACTCGGAGAACAATGACACTGATTACAGGAAAAAATGACTCACCAACTGGCTACAGTGGTTCTCCTAAACCTTGCAAAACAGCGATTTTTGAGAGTGCTGCCAATCAACACCTTTTTATCCATGAAATATTCTGCATTTTTGGTGATATGACAGCACTCTCTTCTCCCATCCACAGCTGAACAAACCATGCTAGTGGATAGCTTGTTAAAGTATCCAACCTGGCTAAAACAATGACTACAAGAGTAAAGAAGAACCCTTCCCTGTATTAAAACAAACTGATTTTAAATAAACATGCGCATCAGTCCACCTCAGTGCATAATGCAAGAAAAAGCGACCACACACCAGGAAGGACTGGTGTGGGAAAGTCATCCCACACGGAAAGCCGTTTGAAGGACAGTACATAGCATAGTGGACCTACAAAACAGAGCTAGACCAAAGATGCAGGATCCAAAAGACAGACAAATACGCCATTTCCTCTTATCTGCATCTACCAATGACTGCAGTTATATGCTGCATCTTTAGGAAGCTGCGATTCTAATAGTGCTCCAAGAACCGAAGGTCATTCCTTTTAAACAGAATTACAATACTAAGCCACAATTACAACAATAAAATTAAGATCCACATGCTAACAAAGCAAATATCAGTGAAAACTGCCATTCGCTGTGCTGTAATGTCAGCTGTTTAAAGGTCAAACAGAGACACCAGCAGCAGCCTGTCCCTGCAGCCCTGCAGAGACACTACACACCTCGCACCTTCAGTGTCACCATTCCTTTTTTCCTCTTCATCACTCTCTCACTGCCAACGGCTGTCACTTCTTCCCCATACTCCATCATCGGCTCTCTGAGAAAAGCCTGTTGTCTCTCCTTGAGCATCCCTTTCCTCTGCAGTGTCCCCTCCCTGCCAGCTTGCTCACTCCCCCACCCTCCCCCCCCCCCACACTCTATTTCCGCACCTCCGCTCACATGGCTAGCATCTCGCGCAGCCTCTCGGGTTACATGCCTGTCTGCCTTTGCTTCCCTTCACTGTACTTAAGTATCTGCAATCAGCCCCCTCTCCAGCACAGACAGGGTTTCTCTTTCTCTCTCTGAGCCACCCCCACCCTGTCCATGTTATTATCTAAGTCAATTCCCTTCTCATCCAGTGGAGGAGGATGTTTAGTCACCATCAACTTCAACTGAAACTAACTGCAAATTACAATAAGAACATCATGTTGTATGTTCTCTTAACTGATATATAATACTACTATTACTATTGCTAATAATAATAATAATAATAATAATAATAATAATAATAATAATAATAATGTTTGGTACTACTGGCATGCAAGAGCTGGAACATCAGTGGTCAGTGGAAACATTCCCTCCACATTCCCATCAATGCTCAGCACGAAGGGGAAACCACTGCAATTTTCTAAACTATTTATTTTATACAGTAATTAAGAAAAACAGCCAGCAAATTTTTCAGCAACAATGGCATTCACAGCCACAATCACCCTAATGAATCCTGTGCCTTTCACCTCACTCTCTGCAGCCAATTGTATGCTAAATAAGCTGCCTTGCAGACGAATCAGTAAAAAACACAGATGTTTACTTATAAAGAAGTTGTATGCCTGCATTTTAATTAAGTAAAACTACTTTTCCTCATCTTTTACTTGGAAAGCTAACCCAGGCACCACCTAATGATCACTGGTGGACATTCATGAATCCTACAGTATTGAACCACAAAAATTACAGACAAGGATGTTGTCACACTAGTGACATCACTACTATAATAACTGGGGGCCTTGAAAATTACAACTTTGTAAACGCTGCTTGGAAATGATTTGTATTTGTGACAAACTTACTATACAAACTTATCTTTGTATTAACTGCCCGTACAATGACGTTTTGAGAATCTGGCACTGTGATCGCATTAAGAGTTGGTAGTAGAAATAGTATGACGATGTATAAATATAACGCCGCATTATAACAACGTTCACCCGAAAGTAATAAAACAAAGTTCAAGTTGCACATCACATTTTTAAATAACCAACCCAATAAAGCATTCAGCTAGATCGACTCCTAAAACTTCAGTACAACAACACAGACTAGCGCACAAACTGTAGGTGCTGTATAAAGCAGGGCAGTAACGTGGGCCTAGCATCACAAAACCCTGCTCTGATCTGCTATAAATTCCTCCCGACTGTCAAGTCGGTATGGAAACACAGGCTTCTCCGATGCAATCACGGCCAACCACTGATGCAGGTAGCCACACACATTTCTGCAGTACGTGTTGGCATGGCGATAGACTCTCCGGAGCGTCTATCGCCATGCCAACACGTCCCGGAGAAACACGAAGTGTTGCGGCCGCCTGGATGCCGGGCATGATATACATTGACAGCTACTAGAAAGCAAGGCCAACACCAGATTCAACGGCGAATCTGTTCTGTACTCAGGACGAAACTGAAATAAAGTTAAATATTAATTCCAAGAGGCGTCAGTTGACTTACCAGGCGCTTGCTATAGCGGGGACGCGCGTCATCCATTATGAGACGATGAGTGCGAGTAGTAAGTCAGCTAAGTTATGCCCACGGCCAGGATCCAATCTGCTTTTGTGGGAAGCTCCAACTGGCTAGCTACTTTCTGTTACAGTACGGACGCCTCCCGACAACTTCTAGTATATGCGTGTTAAGCGAGATAAATACCTCATAAGAAAGTAACTAAACAGAAAAGATAGCGCGGGCGTCAGCCTGCTAACCGGCTAGCTGACTACTAACCGACGCTAACGCACATACTCGCACCTAGCACCTGATGCCTGTAGGACAGCTCAAAATTCACTTTACAATATAAAGTTCGTAACAAAATAATGGGATAACATGCAAATGTAGCTTATTTACACACAACGGTACCCTTGTTTGCTAGTTAGCTATCCTAACCAGCTAGCAAGCTAACTACCCCGCACTAAAAGGAATCATTGCAAAAACCAAAACAAAACGGCACTGAGAAAATAAGAGCTAGCTGGCTCTGGTGGCCGTTAGCGCAGCCGGGCTCTGCTAATCGCTCAGTAAAAAATGTGTAAATTTCACAGCGCTCGGCCCTGAGTCGCGTTGGGCCCTCGCTGTGCCGGTTCCCAGAGCTGTGGAGCTGTCCTTCCCCGCGCGTTCCTAATCACGAACGACGGCTCGCTCCAGTCCGCGAGTCCAAGTTTAAAATTCAACGGCAAACACGGTATTCCGGAGTAACTTTCCGCCCTTTTAGTCGAATACCTTCTGCCATCTGGGACCGTAACTGTCATAGGGATGACCCGTAAGACCGCGTTTTACTTAGACCCATGTAGCTTTCCCTCAGACTACGCAATTCTAGTGTTAAAAAGGGATGTTCTTGGCGTTATTATCCGATAAAGTTAATGTGCTCCCCTACTCGCCGCCATTTTCACACCGTCACAAATACGCCGCTGATCTCCATTAAAGACCCGCCCCTTACTGCAATATGCCCCAATTGCTAACGGTAATAGATCCGCCGGATATATTTTAATTGGTCAGTAGCAAACCCAGTCTAACAAAGAGAGGGCTGAGGGGCATTGGTAAAACGGGGTCAGCAGTGAAGCCAATCAAATGCCGTGTAGTAGTCTTGTGCCTATACCTTTTCCGGCTGGCTGAAATGTCTAGGACGTCATATTTGCCGAGTACGTATAAAGCTTCAACCGTTGGATATGATAAATATTCATGAGCTTCTCACCAATCGCGTTGTAAATTTAAGGCCGCTTGGAGGTTTTCGTGATTAGAGGCACAAGGCGTTTTGAACGGTCAGTCCCTGTGATCAAGCCATCTGGAGCTCTTAATTTAGGGTAATGGTGACAGTGTAGTGCTGAATGTCTGAAAGCTAACAAACGAGGAAAGAACTGGATGCAGGGCTGCCAGCTCGCTCGCATCTAGCGTGACACGCACGCTTTCTGACTCTCACGCTCACCTAAGCAATCTTACGGCAAATCTACATTATTCTATTATAAACCCAAAATTAGTTACGTCAAAAGCGTTCGGGTAGTTTGCAAACCCTACGGACTATTTTCAACTAAATTAAACTGTTAAATATATGTAAATGTGTGTGCAGACGTCCCTCGAACTGAAAATCACAGCTATCCAAAGTTGGCAACCCTGTCCAGGATGCATGTTGTCGTAGGTATGGAGGTTAGCGAGAACTTTTTAAATAATGAATGGAAAAACGTTACAGGTTGATAAGCAATTGAATTGACACATAAATTTCACTTTTTTATTTGAAGTACAACAAAAAGAAACTAAAGAAAGTGACTGCTATTCGTTCTGTAGGATAAAGAAACAGTAATATATACTTCTTGTGACACCACTATAAACAAAATATCCGTGAAGCTTTAACAAAAAAAAAGACTGAAATGTGGTCTCGTTAAAGTGTCTTCATATTAATCAATGTATGGGTGGGTTCATAGGAACTAGCGCCATCTGCCTGCCCCCATGTATCCCTGCCTTATTAATAGATCACACACATTTCTTCGTAGTGGATATGGCAAAATATCTCTAAGTATGATTTATATCTGCATACTTTTATCGAAACTATTTCTTTGATGACGTTATTATATCCTGAGCTATTTTGCTTAAAACATTATATGATGATTATATCTGCAGTAATCAAAACACTTTCTGGTTTTCAAATTTCAGTTTAACATCACACAAAACATTTCTTCTTGCCCCAAGTACTTAACCACTTTAGAGGAAGGAGTCAAAAGGATGACTAAGCATAAGTGAGAGAGAGAGAAGACATAAGACATTTTGAACAGTAGATTTAAGAAATACTGATTGGCAGCAATCACAGGAGTCTCTCTCCAAGTGATTTTAGAACAGTTTCTCAGTGATCTGTTAACTCTTTAAAGCCAGTTTGTTTTTGGGAGGCATCTATCAAGTACCTAAAAGAAAATAATTGAAACACTTTAGTTTGGATATTCAACATTTCAAGTCATAGTACAATGAGAAACACGTAATGGTGCAGCAATGGCCAGCATTCCTTACCTACTGTTTTCTAAGTGATGAAACTGTACAGAACAGAACTGAGAACGATAACAAGAACCACACAGCACAGCATGATCATCATCTTCTTCTGCAAATGGACAGGGAAAGACGGAAGATGCACAGAAGACATACATGTTACTGCTCCCTAGTGGGAAATTCGAAATAAATGAATAAACACATTTAATAATAAAATGGAAGGAAAGCATCCAGTGGGATGAAAACTGAAGGCTGACAGATTAAAGGTTCCTGCACGTACCCTGCGGGCCTCAGCCTGGAACTTGGCTGCCTTTTTTGTGTCTGCCACCCCCCGCTCCACAAAGCCCACTGACTGGTCCATGTTGCTCTCGATCCTGTCGATCATGCCACCCTTAGCAAGTGTGGGTGAGAAAGTTGCAGAGAGAATTGGAGATGAAGAAAACAGAGATGTGGGGATGAAGATGGTGAGTTAGATAGATAGTAGGGGACTGGAAGAAAGTAGGTAAAGAAGAAGGGATAGATACTGATGGGTGAGCATCAATCCAGACAGGTTGTGTCACCCCAGTGTTTAGAACAACGCCATTCACAAGACAAGCACACTGTGCCCAGCCTATGCTGCTGAATATCAAGCACCAAGGATTAATACAGTACCTTAGAGCCTTTTCTCCAGAATACCCCATACCTGGCACACCGCTGATTTCATGCTCTTTGCTTTATCCAATCTTATCCACTCCCTGCTTGGAGACGTGGCCTCATTTATTCACTATTATACCCTGGAATAAACAGATTACTTAACGTGACACACTGACAAGTTAATAACACTTAGTGCTCTGATAAATAGGACAGTAGTGCTGCAAAACCAAAGCAGTTAACAAAGAAAGACTTACCACACAGCCACATTTACCTCCGGAAGCAGTGAGCAAAGGAAATCCCAGTGGTTACTCCTTTTCTTACCAGGGAAATGATGTTCTGAAGCTCAATGAAGAGCGAATACTGACAGTGCTAAATAAAGAATGTAAGGGCCCTAAGCCGGCCCCACCGGGGCCCCTGCTTACACATTCCACCAGATGGCCTTTCCTGTTTCTGTGAGGGAAACAGACATTTACCTGGTTCTCCACCAGCATGGCGATGTCCACAAACATGTCATGCAGCTCCTTGATGCTGCTCTCCAGCCGCACTATGTCCTTGTGTCGGGCTTCGATCTCACTCAGTGCTTGCTGTGATATTGCTGAGCTTACGATCTGCAGACATGCAGGCCCTGTCAATGAGTCATGTGAACTGACACACAAATGCACAGGCCTACACAGCGAAGGCAAATGACTGCTATGGTTCAAACACAGACTGCTCAGTAAGAAAAAGTACTTCACCCCAGCTGTGAAAACAGCGGCATTTCCACCTTCCAGCATTTGCTCCAGCTCATCATCCGTTGTGGATTTGCCAGCTACATCAGAACAGGAGAATGGATTCATGCAGACAGGACAACATTATCATCATTTAAAACAGAGTCAATACAGCACAGACATTTTTTCAGAGTAGAAACAACAAAGAGTTCATTCAGCTCTACATTCAGCCTGGAATGTGTTAATATAGGTCCGACATTTGCCTGCAGTTTGCCTTCCTAAATAATTTATCGAATAATGATCTGAATTTCACATCACTTATTGACTTCTTGCTGTGAATGTTTTGCCTTGGAGTTCTGGTAGAAATGTAGGGATATGTATAATATTTTGTGTAAATTAGGTGCTTAAGCAAATATGTAATACTTCAGTGAACAAAACAAATCTTTGACTCACTATACACACTTGATTCACACATAAGCCTTTACACATTCACAAAAAGATACATGTTTACATTTCTGTGCTTGTGGTGATACTTGTTTTAATCCAATTCCTGATTCCTAAACGTAAACTACTCAAAAAAGTTGCTTAAATTGTTTTGCTAGGATATCTGGGTAAATTTCTCAAAATATGTCCCCGCAAAGCAGACTCTGTACATATACATCCATACACACTACACGCATAGATGACTCACTGATTTCCAGCTGCCTCTGGATCCTTCCTTTGCTCCTCTCCCTAAAGTCGACCTGTGCCTCATTGTACTTGGTCATCACCTCCACAAACTTCCTCGACAGAACTGCATGCTAAGAGAGCGGAGGCAGAAGCCTTTATTCTGCAGAAATCCTGGGTGACACAGTCAGCTGAGGCATAAATGGTAATGAAGTGTTGTACCTGAGACTTGCGTATCCGCAGGTCAGCTGACACTCGCTCCCCAGAGGATTCTAGATTTTGCTCAATACCTGTCATGTTATATCAACACACACCAGAGCCAATTAGTACAACCAGACAGCCATTGCAGCAGTAGTACAACCAGGTAGCCATTGCAGCAGTAATTGCAAGTCAACACATACTTAACACACATCACAGAGGAACACAAAGACTCATAACATATATGTACTGACTCTTCAGTTTGTTGCGAGCATTATTGGCCATTTTCTTGATATCACTGGTGACTGCCTCCAAGTCATCTTGGGTTTCTGTAAAGAGAGACTGTACTCACATGAAAATCAAAAAACAATGAGAAGGGAAAGACAACGAGGAGGGCTTCAGAGAGTCACAGACAAGAGAAAAGTGAAGAGATTCCACAAACAGATATAGAGAAGAAAGTAAATAGCAGGAGGCAGCTGGATGTACTCTGATCCGACGTCGGTGCGGAAAGAATGATGGAGTAAAGCTTCTTGACTTCGGTCACATTCTCGTCTATCTTGTCAATGTTGCTTCTGATCTCCTCAATCTCAGAGATGGAATGAGAAAATATGATCAGTAAGACTGGGCCCCACTGCAGGAGAAATGACTCACAAAAACTGACTCACAAGAACACCTGACATACTATAGCACAGGTATAGTGGAGAGTACCGGTGCACTGCCCAGGAAGGCCTTCAGCACAGATGGTGAGTTACCTGAGAAAAGAACTCATCCATAAAGGCGGCATTGTCCACAGCCACCTCAGTCTCAACTGTATCATCGGCGTCGATTGTCTGCGTGGAGATGCCCAACACAAAGGATCCGTGTCACACACAAACATGGAGAGTCCAGATTATTCCTATGAGCATGGGCTTAATTTATACATACTTGTAGATGCTTTTATTTAATGTACATAAACTGGGTTTTATGTTCATGAGAACACTAGAGTCTCATCCTGCAGCACCTATTGTACTCCAGCATCTCAGCATCTCTGCCTCCCTTCGTGTCCTGATAAATGTTAGCCTCTTAGCTGCACGTTTCTCCCTCAGGCTTTGAGCCCACAACAGAAAGTCCTTGCTTAACTTTATCCTTAACGTCTTTATTCTTAACATCAGCAGGCTCACCAATGAGAAAAGACAGTGTGGCACCAAAGCAGTGATAAGACCAAGTATTACACTGCAATACCTTTTTTTTAACCTTTTTTGCAGTAGCCACTGGAAACGCCCACACTGCTCTCATCAGAGCATCGTCTCAAAAATGGTCCAGGGTGTAGAGGGTGTATAGTTAAGGCCGTTATACTGGTACATAAGCAGGTACTGTGCACATTACAGCCATGCGGTGCATCCACAGTTACAGATGTCCTGGAACCCGTGACATGAGAGACAGAAAGAATGACTCTTCTGACCAAGTGGATGTCAAGTGCAGCTCTGTACATATGGACATTACATTCTCATATACAGCATGTTTTTGAAATGCAAATTTGCTCCAAACCAGTAAGGGCATCAGTTCACGACGTGTTACCCTACAAGTGTTTATTTTGCTATTTTATTGGTCATTTGACACCCAAAAACTTGTCTAAATGTCCTGGCTCAAAAAAGCCAAGCAGTAAATACAAAAAGAAGGCTTTTAGTATTGAAGAAAAGCCACATGTAGGCCTATTATTATAGCACTTTATTTTTGGAACTGCCATCGTTTTTTCTGGTTCATGTCCTGTGTGTGTGTGTGTGTGTTTGTTTGTTACGAAGTTTTGAGCTTTTTGCCCATAACCACATTTTACTTAAATCCCCGTTGTTTCTGTATCGCTAAATTGCTTAAGACGAAGTTATTCAGGAACGTAACTATCCCGTTATAGGAGACCATACTGTATGTATCTCCGGGAAACAAACTATGCTCAATCGATTTGTGCGGCACTGTCCAAAGTGTGTCTTTGAAGAGACTCCCTGCAGCCAACTGTATGTACAGAGGACCACTTTTCCAGTGGCCCCTTCAGCCTGGATAATAGTTAAGTCTAAATCTCCCAATAATACCATGAACAAGCCTCCCCACCCCCAGCTCTCTGGCTTAATACTCTTTTCTTGAGACGACAAAGAGGTGATTTAAACAGACGGCAATTTGGCCCGGATTGTGCTTACAAGTCTTTACCGAGTTGTCTGGTCGTTTGGGTATAAACAGCTGGCATGGATATGATAATCAGCGCGATTATTTTTTTTTGTGCGCTGCATACGAGTAATCTCTATTCTTAGGCGATGGGATTCGCCATTATATTCCTGAACATGAATGTTGCCTACCAAGAGGACGGCAATAAAGCAGAGTGTGATTACAGCACCTATATGGATAACACAAACACGCCTCATCATATTCTTTTAAAATCAAAAGACGGAAAAAAATCTCCTTTAGATTTGTCCACCGTGGAATTCACCCCAGCAGCGGGCGATATGAACAGTGGGGGCCACAGGGAGCGATGACACGGACAGCAGGTGACAGCAGCAGTACGGCCCGGGTCGCTCTTTACACAGTGCGCTCTCCGACATTCTTCATATGAAAACCAGTGATGGCTTACAATACCTAGATTCTTGAATCTAGGTATTGTAAAAAATTGGAAAAACTTTTTAAAACTTTCTGACGCAACATAAACGCATTTCCAATTTCAAATTATCAATATAATTTTTAAAAATTACTACTTTGGTCAGATGTATTATTGCCAGTTTATCCTGCCATTTGTATTTTTCTACTTCTTTCTGTATCTATTGATCTGAAACGTTTTATGACTTCCAAAGGTATTTTAAGCATATAAACACTACACTTACCGCTTTCAGTTGTTCCAGTCGATCTTTCATTTTTAAAGCCAACTGTAACAATTTTTAAATTTATTAAAATACCACCGCAGTGAAAAAAAAAATACAAGCTCCAATTTAAAACTTGGTAGTTGCTGAAGTCCCGAAACTGTTGTTACCATTCGGTTTACAATAATACTGCCAAAAGTTAATTGCAATCAGTTGTCTTATCAATGCATTCACTGCAGTTTTAACGCCGTTTAAAACGCATTGAAAACACACAATATGGCTGCTGCTTTCCGAACCCGTAGTTTTGCTAAACCTATCCTCTCAAGAGGGATTACAGCGACAGTTGTGTGCAGTGACGCTAATCTCTGGCCCTATGTAATCATATTGTAAAGCCCCAGCCATGACATGCGCGCATGCTCGGCATCCCCCCTTCACCAGCAGCGTCTGTCTGGGCAGTGTGGGCTGTAAAGACCCCCTGGCCCAGAGGATAAGGTGCAGGGTGGCAATGGTCACCCAAATGCCTGCACCTAATCCGCCTGCAAGCGGTCTTAACAGCCGTGAGGCACCCAGCGTGTAGAGAGTTAATATCTGGGCATCTGCAGCCAGAACAGTGCATTTTTATTAGAAATTTGAGATGGATATTAAACGTCCGGGTGGTCATGTTAGGGTACATGCTCAGCATGAAATAGGTGCTGCACAGAAAACAACAGAAATAACAGCTGAAATCCAATCCGTTCGATTGGCAGTTAAAGCCAGTAGCATTAAGCCATTGACGGCCCACTGCAAGCTGCTTGGCAGAGGGCATACCATTGTTTCCAGTGTTACATATGAGCGACATTTCTGTTCCAGCTAGTATTTTTCAACACATATATACTGTATGTCTGTTAACAGAAACGTGAGTGTCCCCAATGGCCCATAAGGAACTTGAGCGCAGTTACCCAGGCAGTCAGCTGCTGCCACCGTGGATCGCTGCCTCACGGCCCAGAGCAGCCTGGGATACCCAGAGTGTGTCCTGCAGCAGCTCCCCTGAGGTGCAGACTCGCCTCCTTCACACGCTTCCATAGTGAAATGAAAGACCTGCAGGCGGCTGCCTGGCCAAACCATTCCAGCTGGAGCCATAATCTGCATATCGAAGTTATCACTTGTGTTGTGTCACTTAATAAAATATGCAATAAGAACACTGGTATGAGAATAAATCCCATAAGAGCACTGCGAGTCATTTAATGCAGCTTACAGTGACAGACTAAAGCCGCATGTAATTTGTGCAAATACATCGAGCTACGAGAACCTGCTTAGGAATGTGTTCTGTGAAAGGCATCACAGAAGTTCATCAAGCCCTATCAGCTGGTTGTTTGGACATAAGCATGTCCCAACATTACTACTACTCAAACGTTAAACTCAAAGCCACAAACTGCATCTGGGCGTTTGTGCCAAAAACTACAAACCTCTTAAAACATTCATTTTTTAATGAAAGTCAAGACAAAAGACCATATTCAGACAGATTTAATTCAGACACTAAGTGCGTCCATTCAGCTTCTGTTTCACTAAACTGATACTGAGTCCTTTGTTCCAAATGTGTGTCCGTCTCACAATGCATCACACGTGCACATAGTATCTCTTCAACAGGACATCATACGTTCAAAAACAAATAGTAAACAAAAAAACAATCAGCAATGGGGTTGTACAGTAAAAGGTTAAAGGTCAACCACAGAATCTGTGGTCACTCCTGCCACAGAGAGGTTGTGAGGTCACAGGTTAGAGGTCGTCATCTTCATCTGGGAGCGCCGTTTCAGATGCCACCTGTTGGGATTAGAGGAATTTGATTTGGGAGGTCGCCACATCTCATCTCGACTCACACCGTCTTTTGTACGTTAAAGCCCTCTGCAGCCATGTCACCTGAAAACGCCTTACCTTGAGATCGTGCTCGTACTGTGCAGCGAGTGAGGGGTCCATGGCCACCTCGGGGGGGGCAAGCGCCGGCATGGCAACAAACTCCAGGTTGGGGTCACCAATCAGCTTCCTGGCCAGCCACAGGAAGGGCTTCTCGAAGTTGTAGTTGCTCTTGGCGGAGATGTCATAGTACTACGAAATTGAAGAGGAATGTCAGGAAGTGATGTCATGTTCATGGGCTGAGGCATGCCTTCAACCTTTTTGAACTGATAGCACCATCTAGTGGGGTCAAAAAATACCACAAATGGTTCATAAAGTGTTTTTGCCATCACCATGAGAAATGGAGTTTGCTACCTGCAGGTTCTTCTTGCGGTGGAAGACGATGCTCTTGGCCTTGACCTTCCTGTCCTTAATGTCCACCTTGTTTCCGCAAAGTACGATGGGAATGTTCTCGCAGACACGCACCAGGTCACGGTGCCAGTTGGGCACATTCTTGTAAGTGACCCGCGAAGTCACATCGAACATGATGATGGCACACTGAGCTGAGGAGGGAGGGTATGGGGCAGGAGGTGTCAGCAAAACACCAGACAGACCCAAAGGAAGTGCAAAAACTGAACACCCAAAGCAGAACCAACACATGGCAAATAAGAGGCTAGCACACCCTGTATGTAGTATCCATCTCTGAGGCCTCCAAACTTCTCCTGCCCAGCTGTGTCCCAAACGTTGAACTTGATAGCCCCTCGGTTGGTATGGAAGACCAGGGGATGTACCTCCACACCCAAGGTGGCTGCGGAAAACAAAGGTTTGTTAGGAAGCCAGAAATGCCATCTTGACTTTAACATTAGAATTCTAGTATTATTAGACATTATTTATTATTATATCTAGTCTCATGTGTGGTTTTACTGTATCTATAAGTTCAGACTGGGCCCATATGCAACCATGTCCAAATAAAGCTTAGTTTGACCAGCAGCCATTTGGTAAAGCTGCATCCCACCCAGCTGCTTATTTTCTAAACAACTGCACTCCATCCTCCCAGAGAATGGCAAGTGTCCTTTTGTAAGCTGCTCCTGATCATCCTCTCTGATGCTGTTTTCACTAAGCAACATGGCAACACTGCTCACTACAGACCCACTTCACTATGCTAAACAAACCCATTCTATAGGAACAATGGCGATTCAACACATCACAATAACTAGGTTTCCCAATCCGGTCCTTGGGGACCCCCAGACGGTCCACGTTTTTGCTCCGTCCCAGCTCCCTGCCAGACAGTCCACATTTTTTCCATAGCTGGGAGGAAGCAAAAACATGGACCATCTGCAAGTCCCCGAAGACAAGTTTCAGAAACTTGTAACTAGGAGAAGTGGGTGGGACTGGGCATAGACAAGCCATAGGTCACAGCACCAGGGAGAACATAACAGCCTTCATTTCTCACCCACATATTTCTTCTCAAACTCTCCCGTTAAATGTCTTTTCACAAAGGTGGTCTTTCCTGTGCCTCCATCACCAACCAGCACCAGCTAGGAGAGAGGCGAGGTTCACACACATAAGACTTTTTAATCACACACACGTCCCCGTTCTTAAAACTAATGATGAGGCATTAATCCTTCAAAATTACAGAAACAGCTTGATCCCACTTGCACTGCAATTAAAGCTAGTAAAACCAAAATCGATGTTATGCAAAGAGTGGATGAAACTCAAACACTGACCATAATTTTGGGTGAGGGGAATTCATTTAGAAAGGAGTGACTGTCCTTATATTTCATAATTTAAATATGAAATTTGTACTGGGGCATAATTACTACTGCGATACCCAACCCAAACAGGCCAGACATATTCCCGCAGGTAAAGATACCATCGTCATGAAGATCACGGGTCCACTCTGGCCCGCAAGAAACAGCTGTGACATTGGCTGAAACGCACCTTAAACTGGACCTGAGGTTCTCCTTCCGCCATATCTGACCTGCGGGTCTGGATCTGAGGATGTGCTGCTGATCGAAGGCAGAAGGACGGAGAGGGAGGGAAGGATGGAAAGAGGGAGGGAGTTAATCGGGAAGTGCATGGACGGGAGGCTCGCAGCGCACGATCGCCACAGACCGTGAGTGAGAGGGATGGAGAGGGCGGCATGGGCACGCCGGGGACGGCCCCGGACCCTGTTGCCAGCTGCTTATTCTAGTAACTTCCACCAAACGTGCAGTAAATTTAGCCCCGCTCATAGCCCGCGTAGCCAGAACACGGCACAGAGGTTCCAAACAAACGACGCCCGGCGCGGTTTAACTGTAAAGCCTGGGAGACGGGGCGATTTATCCGGGAAACCCTTCGTGTTTATAGGCGCGGAAGCGCTCCGCTCGCCGCAGTAACGCACCCTGCAGGCAGCTCTCCCCGGACGGCTCCCTGCAGGGATAGGTGGGCAAGGAGCGGCGCCCCAGGCTGCAGGGAGGAAGCCATGCGGACATGTTCGCGAGTACGCAGCCAGGGTCGGCTCCAGTGCGCAGGGCAGCTCGCTAACTCGGAACAAGCGCGAAACTTTTCACAGCCGTATATACGGATCTCAACGCGATTCGCTTTCCCGGTAGCAGAAGGCTGTAAAATCTGTAAACGGCACATATTGCTAATTAACTCCAGTGCGGTAAGTAAAATGTGTAAATATGAGCGCTGCAGACATACCCGGTGCTGAGACGAATGGGGAAAAGAGTAAATGGCGCCGCCCAACGCAGCTTCACGGCGGCTTTGTGACGCAGCCCGCCCTCGTCACATGACCGGTGGCCTGGCGCGCCGCGCGCCCTGCTCATAACTTACACGGACGGGCCCGTTCTGTTTCATGCTTTCAACTATGGTATAGCCTGGGAAACGCAACCCTGTTTACATGCGTTTTTACTCAGTCATTTATTAGGATAACGACGGAGGGTTGTACAAATCATACAGACCCGTTCGCAGTTTGCCAAGTTGGGAAACTTGGGGAAAAAAATAAAATGTTTGATCGAATGAAATTAGCTGTTTAAATTTGTGGTTTGTGGCCTCAACGCCGCTGAACTGGAACTACGTGTCTGGCGGCCTTAAATGGCGCTAATTTGTCTCGAGAACTAGTTCCTACAGTAGGACTGGACTTTAGGATACACTGAGACAGATAACTGACAAAGTAGTGATATATGCAGACACCGCTGAATTGTTATGGAGTCTGAAATTGCTTTGTTTCACATCGGTCTGCGTTTGTTGTACTGATTTTAGCTATATTTTTATACACAGATGTAGTTATCAAACCATATATTGTCTATATTTTAAAAAGGATGTTTTGTCATTTGTTAAAACTTTAAAATGTATGAGAAGCAAAAACAGTTTTAAACTCATTGAGTGTATTGAAAAGTACAACTTTTAGCATCACCCCTGGATTATGTTGTATTCATATACTTTATTATGTTTATATGTACATGTGTTTGCATGAATGTGCGGACATTTGTGTATATACATCTACATTCTGCAGTGGTTGTAATATACGACGGCGTTTTAGTGCCACCTTTAAAAAAAATAAAAAATCTAAGATTACGAGATTAAACTCGTAATATTTCGAGAATAAACTCGAAACTACGAGAATA
>JAODLC010000054.1:10134665-10145843 GCA_026781145.1 Hippopotamyrus pictus | reverse complement strand
GATTAACCAAATAAAGCAGCGCAACATTACAGTAACTAACAATAAATAAACCACTAACTTACGTGTACTATTAAAGCGTTTATGTCATTTACTTAAACTTTATTTTACCAGGTAAATTAACTGAAAACCATTTCACATTGCTTTACGTGATATTCGGGAGAAATAGCAGATTAGGCATCGGAACTGCCTGGGATATAAACGTCATGCGTGTAACTAAACTCTTCAGCCAATAAGGGCAAAAGTGTGTCATCACGGAGGCAGTTCCAGTTTGTGCAGCCGGGTAAGAGGTCGCAATGCATCTAACTGTAATGCATTGCGTCAGGATCAGAATGCGTTGCTTTAAGCCAGCGCTGTAAGTCAAACGCACCCAATGACCGGACTGGGGAAACAAACTGGAACATGGCACATGGAAAGAGTGGAAGATTGGGGCAGGACAGGCGTAATGTTGGGATAAAATCTTTATGGTTTTGGAAGCTATTAAGAAAAAAATGCTCTTCTGTTCATTTTTCTGTTCAAAATGCTGTTCATTTTGTGTTTAAATACTAAAAAAAAACAAACAAACAAACAAAAACGTATTTAGGTGTAATTTTGGGGGGCCGGGAACCAATTAATTGGTTTTCCATTATTTTTTATGGGAAAAATTCGATCAGAACTCAAACTTTATCAGGATTCGATCTGGAGTCCGGAACGGATTAAGTTCGAGAACCGAGGTACCACTGTATATCATATTATCATCATCATATTATTTATCATTATTGTACTGGCCAGGTGTGCATTGCCCCAAACATCTGTCCTAGAACAATAACACATCCTCAATGTGCTAAATATCGTCATTGCCCCCATGAGATGTCCAGCTACTCCCCAAGGCATCAACACTTCATTCTTTCTCTCCTCAGTCCCCCATCTTCCCAGTTTAACAAATCCCCTCTAAACTCCAAGACGTGAAAACAGTGACATGTATTGCAGCACCTAATTGGCAACAATTTAACAATTAATGAGATCTTCCTAGATTCAACACAATAATTTATTGTAAATACTGATTGTAAGTACAATATTTTATTGTGAATACTAATGACTGAAAATACATGCAAGTAAACTGAAAAAAACATAGTATTTCAGAAGATTATATTTAGCATGACACAATCAGACCCTAATGTCATACCGGCCACATTATTCATTTGATGAAAACGCATATAGACCTCATTCTCAGATTGCTCAAAGCATTGCCAAAAGCCAATAAAGGTCTCTCTATGTTGAAAAAAAGGTTTGAAGACATTCTGGAACTTTATGGGGAATGCCCGAAAGCTTCATGCTGCTTCATCGGTCCATCACTAATCAAAGGCTAACACAGAATTTACTTTGGAGTTACATCTGTCACCAGCTTGTTAGAAGGAGCTGGAGTCCTGGGAAATTAAGTCCCAGAGAAACCCTCAGAGAATCTCAGACCAGGAGAAGCAGAACAGAATGGATGGTTGGGTGAAAGTTAAGTATTTCATACAATTGTATGAAATGGTTTAATAAACACAGAGTGGGGGGGTATCCTGCAAAATTAGGGGGCTCCCCTCCTTTCAATGATCGTGTGCAGGTTTATGCTATGCAAAAATTTCACGGACTGGTGAAGCTTTTCATACGGGTAGGGGTGGGGGGTTGGTAATAGAACTTGTCATCTGGGGGGTAGGGGGGAATGTTCAGCAAGCCAGATTTAATTAGTTTCACCACTTTCATTTCTCAGTTGTGATACGTAGGCACAACCAACAAGGGTATTTTAAAAAAGTTGTTGCTTGAAAATGTATAGTTAAGTTTTGGAAATTAACCAACTGCTGCCCAAAATTCCCAGTGTTCCATGGCCTGGTGTGCGAGATGATAGGTGGAGAGAGAGGGATGAAAAGAGACCGGTTGCCCAGCTTGTCTATCCTGTTTGTCAGCTTTTCTCTGCCAGGTAGTGAGGTTTATCAGGCTAACAGCCATTTACTCAGGGCTGCCTTTGAGCTTGGAGATTCGCAAAGTGTGGCAGATTCCCAGAAAAGAAGAAACACAGAATACATGAGGAAGAGTAAATTCTACTAATGCTGAAAGGCATCATAAGGACTGAGAGGCTCACCATATGTCCTTAGCTTCTGCATCTCTCCCCCCATCTTTCTCCAAGTGTCTACGAGAGATCTCACCATGGAAGATGAGTCTCTCCTCAGGGATTTCCCCATTCACAGCAAGATAACAGGCTGCAGAGAGGAAACAGACATATCACTCTCTGGTGCTCTTCTGCCTTTGGGCATTGGAGTCAATCAGAGCCATGGGGAGTTATTGTATGTGGACCCAGAAGAAGAGGATCCCCAGAGGAGCATTGAATCAGCGGAGTCTACTTCTGAAAATGCAGCTTCAGGGAGCCCTGATGTCATTCTGAAATGGAGGAGACATATTCTGCCACCTCCCATGGTTTACCTCAATCATCTCAAAGAGCCCTTGAATGCTTTGGGTCTTTGTGATTCATTGAATTCGACCCAGAATTTGCTGGATAGCGTGCAGGGAGGCAATGGTGCAGAGGATGATGGAACCCCTAGTGGAGAAGGGACCAGTCGAGGTGCCGTGGTCCCTGAGGAACCCCAGCAAGGGGCATCTTGCTCCTCAGTGATGGCTGCAGACTCGCATGATGGCATGACGCATGAATCTGATACCCACCTCCCCGTGGAGGTCTCCCATGAACCCATCTCCCCAGAAACAGCCTTCGAAGCTCCAAGCCTGTGTGACCAGCTGCTCTCTCATACTACAGAAAACATCCTTGGAGGTTCTAGCCAGAGCCTGGAATTTGAGAGAAATTTGAGAAAGCCAGATGAAATGAATATGTCTACATCAAGCTTGTCAGCCTCCGGACATTTTGACTCCCCAAAAATGCTGCAGGACAATGGAAGCTCCGAGTGGACATATGCTGGGAACGGTTCCGGGGTCCAAGGTCCAAATGCTGTACCTTGTAGTGCCAATAGGGGTGAGGAAGAAGCAGATGGACAAAAGACCAACAAGAGGAGAAGTAGTCAAATAAAGAAATTTGCAGGAAAAGTCAAGCAAAAATTGAGAGAAAGTCGCATTAGCTCAAGAAGAAAGAAGAACAAGGAGGAACAGCTGGAGATATGTGAGAAAAACGGAGAAACTGAGCTGGCTGCCCGGAAACAGGACCATGGCGTGAGTCATGCTGGTCTAGCTGATAATGTAACATGGTGACACTATACTTCAGGCGACACAAATAATGTAGTATGATATTATCACTTATATACTAATAAACTACAAACTAAGTCTTAGTTACATACTGATCTCAAGTTAATTCAGCATTAATGAATCGTGATGGATGTTTCATGTCTAGCAGTCACTATATATTTTTTACTATATCTGTTAATTCTATAAACCTTTGTGAACTACTGAAGGATCAAGTCATGAATAACAAGTTAAATACTGAGATCATGTTTGTTCATCATTATTGAATCGTGACACATCTTTTCGCTGCTATATTTGTCCATGATATGTAGTTCAGTAGTAACCGAGTTATCAGTATTTGTGCCCTGTCAAGTAGTGTTACCCATAACATATACACACCTTTACCTTTAATGGGGACTCTATCATTCATTTGTTCTCATATGATTTTGTAAAATTTTAATTGTGTTTGGTAGAGCAGGAAATACTTTTAATGTGTGTGTGTGTGTGTGTGTGTGTGTGTGTGTGTGTGTGTGTGTGTGTGTGTGTGTGTGTTTTTAATTAGGTTCTCCAGCATCCAAATCAGCAGCCAGTTATGAAGGATGATTGTAACAAAGGTGTAGCCACTGAAGATCAGATGGAGGAGAAGGCTGACTTAGGCCAGAACATGTCCATTCAGCTGATGCATTGTGGGGACTCGGAAGGGTAGGTATAACATGACAGTTTAGGATTTACAGGCTCAGAATGTCTTTGTCTACATGACCTGTGAAAGCTAGCCCCTCGGACCCATGTACGGCTCTGCCCTCTCCGGCTAGTCCGCTGTGACATTCCTGGCATGGTTGCCATAGCGCCGTGGTTGTGTCACAGCAGTTCACATGTTTCCTCATGGCTGTCATTCCTGAGGCATTTTCCGATGGAGCGGAGAGTCTGCATGTGGCTCCATTTCTGTTCGCTTGTTAAGCAGAACTCTAGCTTTACCCTGAATGTGCACAGGATAATATGGAGTTGTTGAGATGGGAGCCATTGAAAATGTAATGCAGATGTGTTTCACTAAATAAAACACTGGCTACTAGCATCCAGTGGCCACACACAGTCTTCAATTCATTGTCAAATGGACCTAATGTAGAAGATAGGGTGGGTAATTTGGTGCTACACATGTTCATGGTCAATCACAGAGCCTCTCAGAAGAGACTGGAATGTAAATCTGATGACATCTACGACACCTTGGAGTCATATATGGTGCAGCAGGAGGTGGAACAAGAACAAGAAGTGATGACTGCTGACTTTTCATGTATAAAGGTACAAGCAGCTGTAGAGGTTTCTGTTTATTGCAGAATTGCTCGTATAACAGGGGCACCATGGAATGCAGGTTTCTTTCCTGTTTCCTCATCATATTTCTGAGAATAACGTCTTTCCTTTATGGTAAGCATGTCATCTTCTTCTGTCCTGTTCCTCCTAGTCAGAGCAGGTTCTGGATCATTCCGCTGTGATAAGTCATCACCACCTGAACAGGCAGCTGAGTCTCGGGGCCCAAAATGATCACGAGAGGGATCCGGGGCAGGGGAAGGCACAGGATGAGGGCATCAGGATGCCTCATGATTCTGCAGGTACTGGACATAATTGCCTAAAATTCATACATGACATAAGAGACTGTGCTCTGCTGTGTGTTATAGTGAGTGTGGTAACAGTCCTCCCCATTCCGCTCTGCTGTGTCCTATAGTGAGTGTGGTAACAGACCTCCCCATTCCACTCTGCTGTGTGTTATAGTGAGTGTGGTAACAGACCTCCCCATTCCGCTCTGCAGTGTGTTATAGTGAGTGTGGTAACAGACCTCCCTACTCTGCTCTGCTGTGTGTTATAATGAGTGTGGTAACAGACCTCCCTACTCCACTCTGCTGTGTGTTATACTGAGTGTGGTAACAGACCTCCCCACCATGCTCTGCTGTGTGTTATAGTGAGTGTGGTAACAGACCTCCCCACCATGCTCTGCAGTGTGTTATAGTGAGTGTGGTAACAGACCTCCCCACCATTCTCTGCTGTGTGTTCTAGTGAGTGTGGTAACAGACCTCCCCACCATTCTCTGCTGTGTGTTATAGTGAGTGTGTTAAGAGACCTCCCCACCATTCTCTGCTGTGTGTTTTAGTGAGTGTGTTAAGAGACCTCCCCACCATTCTCTGCTGTGTGTTATAGTGAGTGTGGTAACAGACCTCCCCACTCCGCTCTGCTGTGTGTTATAATGAGTGTGGTAACAGACCTCCCTACTCCACTCTGCTGTATGTTATAGTGAGTGTGGTAACAGACCTCCCCACTCCACTCTGCTGTGTGTTATAGTGAGTGTGGTAACAGACCTCCCCACTCCACCCTGCTGTGTGTTATAGTGAGTGTGGTAACAGACCTCCCCACCATGCTCTGCTGTGTGTTATAGTGAGTGTGGTAACAGACCTCCCCATCATTCTCTGCTATGTGTTATAGTGAGTGTGGTAACAGACCTCCCCACTCCGCTCTGCTGTGTGTTATAGTGAGTGTGTTAACAGACCTCCCCACCATTTTCTGCTGTGTGTTATAGTGAGTGTGGTAACAGACCTCCCCACTCTGCTCTGCAGTGTGTTATAGTGAGTGTGGTAACAGACCTCCCCACTCTGCTCTGCTGTGTGTTATAGTGAGTGTGTTAACAGACCTCCCCACCATTTTCTGCTGTGTGTTATAGTGAATGTGGTAACAGACCTCCCCTCCCTGCTCCTGCGCCCCAACCCCTGACCCCAGGGTGACCCTGCTCTGCGGTTTATTACAGGTACCTCCTCAGGTATCCCCGCCCCCCATCCCCCAGAGTCGCAGGCAGCCCCGGATCCAAGTGCTGTGGGAGGAGCTGACTTTGGTCGCGTGTACCGGATCCCCCGCTTCGGCATCTTCAAATCACCCCCTCCCACCTCCGCCTGTCCAATGCCCCCCTGCTCGCACAGAGCTTAGTCCAGTCCCCCACAACAGTGCAGGTGCAACCATAGGCACTATACCTCCTCTTATTGGTTAAGGGGTCTGAATCCTCTTCTCAGTGTGAGTCTCAGCTTTATGGGGAACATCTTATGTTGAACAAATAAAGGCCTCATCTGGCCACCTCTAAAGAACCAGGACTTATGAAGAAAATAGCAGAAATACTAAAGGCCAATACAACAGAGCCTTCACTGTATCATGTGACCTAGCAGGACCTTGTGCCTCTTCAGTTTTTGCCGTACATGGTCATAGAATTACTGAAGTTATTAAAGTAGCTATGAACAACTTCTGCACTTTACTGACATCCCTTCCCCTTGCCATAATGGGACAGGGTGATTGCCTGCATTGTGTAGCTGTGTGTAGCCTTGCATGCCTCCTATTGTCTGTGGAGTAGTTTGACTCTAACTGGGTAAACAGTAATTGAAAAAGGGTGTGAATGTTGGCTCCATCTTGTGGTCAAATAGTAATATAACACAACTCATTTTCTCATTACAGTTTCTATAAGCAGCATCTGTTTTCACAAATTTTATACAATATAAAGGACTTTTTTGCTCTGCAGCATGAAGCTTATGACACATATCACATTCATTTAAATGCACAAATATTGAAAACCATACATGCGTGCAAACATAGGCATCTCTTACTGTCATACAATAACAGAAGGACCATAAGTAATTGGTTATTATTAAGTTTATTTTAACTTTCACAAAGCCTGCAATTTTACTCTTTCATACATTTTATTTTTGTCAGGCCTGTAAAGATCAGCGCTGCATGTCTCATAGGAAGAGCTCTGAACAGGAGATGATGTTGGAGCACATTTCCTATCCATTATAATGCTAAAGTCACTCTCCTCTTTATTTCCATCTATATTTCCATTGATAGTTATACTATTGCGTGTTCACTGTATTGGTTGGATTTTTCTAAAACAGTGGAAGCATTTTAAACAGGTCAGACTTTATTCATATGAAGAATTTTGACCCTCAATACTGTCTTTAGTCTGTTAAAACGAATAACAGAGTAACATGCAACAAGATGGAATGACTTTTATTAGGTAATATCTGATTTTTACTTGTTACATTCTGGTATCTGTTTATTTCCTCTAAGAGGAGTATATGAGAGATTAAATTTGTTTCAGTCAAAAAAGAACAAATTAAACAGGGCATGGGAAAATGCAAATTTTCACTATATGTTTTAAAAAAAAAAAAAACATCCAGTACCTCCAGGGCTCTGCGTTGCTGCTCTGTATCTCTTTCGCTCTACAACTGTGTCCTTGGGCCCTACTGCCCAAACGAGAAACCCCAGGACTCATTGGACCACTTCTCATCTTGTTTGACAGACAGCTGGTCACAGCTGCTGCGGTGCAGCCCGTTACTCTGGGAGATGCTGGACATTATCTGGGTGTCTGACACCTGAACAGAACCAAAGAGACACTGTGAGGAAAAGTGAGGCACCATCCAGCTGAATATTTATAGACAAACAGGCAACATAGGGTCTCATTGGCTGACAGTCCAGATACGGGAAAAAAGATTGGCTGCTGTGTTACCTCTTCAAATTTCTTGGCCTTGTATTGCTCCGCCCCCTTCAGGAAGTTCAGAAGGATGATGTCACAAAGAACTGTTCCCTGCAGCCAATCATGATGGAGGTGAAGACAGAAGAGTAATGTATGAAATATGTATACAACTAGTATACATATTATACTATATAACTAGTACAAAATAACTAGTACTGATTCAGTTTTCACTGTTATGTTATCGTATGGAGGCCATCTGTCTGCTTCAATAACTGGCAAATCTCACCACTCCCACAGAGGTAAATGCTGCAACCATGTTGATGATAGTTGGGATCATGTTGAACTTCCCAGCCTATGAATAAAACAAAGATGCACAGGTGTACAAAAATCCTCAACAAAATTCACAGCATCCTACTTAAGACAATATTACTAGAGCAAGGGACCTCCTCCATCATGATACAAGGCCGTTGTTAAACACTATCTGTAATAGGTGCTCATGGGATGTGTAGTCCCACAGAAACTCACGTTGCCATTGACCAGCACATCAAAGCGGATGGCGTAGGCCTTGAGCAGTGTACGGTACTCAGTCCCATTGTCCATCTTGTAGTACTTAGCATACCTGATACCAAAGGAATCAGGAGAGGTTAATGGGGTATTTTCTGATCCCATTAGATGGTGCTTTTGAATTACTTTAGAGCAGTGTTTCCCAACCCAGTCCTCGGGGAACCCCGGACAATCCACGTTTTTGCTCCCTCCCTGTCCAGGGTTCCCCGAGGACTGGGTTGGGAAACACTGCTTTAGAGCATGCTTTGAACCCTTTTTTACACAGACGGCACCATCTGGTGGAGTCAAAAAATACTGCAAATGAGGCATTTTTACCATCACTAACCTTAGGTAATGGTGCAGCTGCTTCTCCAGCAAAAATAGACCTTGTATTCAAAAAATAAACTTAGTGTTCATTACCTAAAATTGTACCCAGGAGACACGCTGGTTTTCTCAGAAACGGCATCTAGTCGTGTGAAGGAGTAGGAGGGGTTGCAGTTGTCCTCTGACTTGTCCAAGTCACACAGCCATCCGATCTTTATCCCTATCACTCCTCCCTGTGCAGACCAGCAAAGAAAAAAGATTTTAGAATAAACATAAATACAAAATGTTTGCTGTTTTTAACAAAAACGGGCTAGATATGAAGGCTGCTGGCTCTAGCCTTCATATGTTAACGCAGATGTAACATGGAGTCATCCTTATCCTAAGCAGAGGAATCCTAACCAAGCTGAGGAACATGGTCTCACCTTATGGGCCAAAGTGGTGAAGTTCTGGTGAGCAAAGCGGATGACGTCTCCCACCCGGAAGATGGGGCAGTAGGTGTCGTTGACAGGGTGAAAGTTGCACTTTTTGATGTAGTCGCTGGTGATGGTGGGCAGGAAGTTACCCCTGGGGTGGGGGATGGAGGGGGGTAGAGAAGGACTTTGTAACAAAGTGTGCTGCTGTGTCACTCCTTATCACTAGGCTTTTATGTGATGTGTCACTCCCGAAAAACATGATAAGTATTAAAGAGCCTGAACACAGAACTCTGGGCTCATACTGACTTTGTGAAGTTAAAAAGTGGGAAGCGGATGCTGTTCTTGATGAAGATGGTGAAATGCTCCACTTCCATCATGGGTTGGCTGAGAGGGAACAGACAGCATAGTCATAGGTAATACAGTATAGTACAAATACAGTGACTGAACACTACTGTACATTAACAGTGTACTGAGAGAGAGGGTTCATACAGTACAGATACAGTGACTGGACACTATTGTACATTAGCACGGTACTGAGAGAGGGTTAATACAGTACAGTGTAGGTACAGTGACAAAGCATTTTGTTATATTAACATCACAATGAAAGAGAAGCTCACATTTTAACATAATCAATCTCAGCTGGGCACCATCCTTTTATCTCACAGGTGTTTAGGGAGCTGTTGAAACTGACACACCTGCCTGTCATCACACCTGCAAGAGATGTTACATTTAACTGTTTTCGTCTGAGCAGTTGTGCTTCAATAAAATGTGGTGGATCTTTTCCAAAGCAAAGGTAGAGGGGTGTAACGGACCATTCCCTCCAGGCTTGTTGGTTAAGGCCTTGCAGTCACTGTCATTTTTGCAGGCGTACTTAATCTCACTCTGGAAAAAGGAGGATGAAGCAAAGAAGCCATGACAGAACACAGAAAATGTTGTCAAATAGGAAAATATCACTATTTCAGCAGGCTAAGCAGCTACACAGTTCTGCACTGAGAAAACAATCTGTAGACATGCTTCCTCCTACAGTGGCTCAGGTCAAGACACCAGTGGCAGATGGAATAAAGCTAGAGTGACTAAAGATGGAACGGTAGCAACAAGGGCCATGCGAGTAACTCTGACTGCAGTGCTGACCTCTGGACAGAAGCCCTGGACTTGATTCTCAGTGGTAATGAGCTTGGTGATGATACAGAACACCGAGGCACCCTTACAGAAGCACAAAGACAAATACATGAGACAATGAAGCCAACTTCCTCAGTTGTGGATATGATATGAGCTGCTCATGCAGTGCAGTAGTAAAAGTCAGGGTCACTGACCTGAGTGGGGATGACGTAATCGGCCACGTCCATGACTCTGTTATTATACACACCGAAACCCTTGACTTTGGTCATGACGGAGGATTCTATGGCCGAGTCCCACACCTGGTATGCCTTCTCATGCAGGAACACCCAGCTGGGGGACGTTGAGAAAGCCAGAGAGTCAGAGTGCATGCTTGCGGCTCCTTAAAAGAACTATCATAACAGGGAAAAGACCAGCCCTACTTCTCAGGGGTAGAAATACTGAAATGATTTGTGGTTTCGTATTGCTGGTATGAAGCATGAATGCTGTTAACGTTACTGTTGAACAAGTTAAATGAGGAGCAGATTGTAAAACTGAATTAGTGCTAATATTTGAGAAGACGCTTTAGATTTACTGAGATTTACAGTGTAACCATCATCTGTACCAATGAGTTTTTTTCCTAAACATGCATCACGCCCTGTCCCTGCTGGTACTGATCCAGTAAAGTACAGAATGATTATTTGTACCAATGAGTTCTATCTGGAACATGCATCACGCCCTGTCCCTGCTGGTACCGATCCAGTAAAGTACAGAATGATTATCAGTACCAATGAGTTTTTTTCCTGAACATGCATCACACCCTGTCCCTGCTGGTACCGATCCAATAAAGTACAGAATGATTATTTGTACCAATGAGTTCTGTCTGGAACATGCATCACGCCCCCTGACCCTGCTGGTACCGATCCAGTAAAGTACAGAATGATTATTTGTACCAATGAGTTCTGTCTGGAACATGCATCACGCCCTGTCCCTGCTGGTACCGATCCAGTAAAGTACAGAATGATTATTTGTACCAATGAGTTCTGTTTGGAACATGCATCACGCCCCCTGACCCTGCTGGTACCGATCCAGTAAAGTACAGAATGATTATTTGTACCAATGAGT
>JAODLC010000054.1:10117430-10134636 GCA_026781145.1 Hippopotamyrus pictus | reverse complement strand
CCTGCTGGTACCGATCCAGTAAAGTACAGAATGATTATTTGTACCAATGAGTTCTACCTGGAACATGCATCACGCCCTGACCCTGCTGGTACCGATCCAGTAAAGTACAGAATGATTATTTGTACCAATGAGTTCTACCTGGAACATGCATCACGCCCTGACCCTGCTGGTACCGATCCAGTAAAGTACAGAATGATTATTTGTACCAATGAGTTCTACCTGGAACATGCATCACGCCCAGTCCCCATGGTACTGACCCGATAAAATAAGTAATAATGAGAAGCTGGACGACCCGGTTGATGATGCCGATGGTCCAGCTCTTCACCACCACTGACTTTGTGGTTTCGTAGGTGAAGAAGTCTGTGATGCAGCCCATCATCTGGACTCTGTGCTGCCCGACACACCGGAGAGTCTTCAGCGGGATCCGGAGTCCCTGCACGCGAAGTTTCAGTCGACGTCCCTGTGATTCAACAGCTTTGTTTTAATGCCCCGTCTGAGTCTCTCTGCCTGCACTCTGTCATCTTCTGAAAAAAACTGATACTTTCCACGTATTGATTCTCTCAGTTCCTTTAGTTTATTTGACGTTTTCACAATCTTGCATCTTGAGCTAGGTAATCCACGCCTTTCTTTGTCCCAGACGTTGCTTTGCAGCTTTTAGTCTCATCACTCACCCCCTCTCTCCCCTGCTTTCTTCCCCCCCCACCCACACACACACACACACACACACACACACACACACATACAAACACATACACACATACACACAAACACACACAGACGCACCCACACAAACATGCACTCACCCATTCCTGCTGGGCTTGAAATGCATACACCCCCCACCCATTTACCACAGTCATGATCCTGGGGGTTGGAGGGGACACATTACAGGCAATTTAGATACATCAGTCAGAGTAGCTACAGGACAGATCCAAACACACAGATCCTGCATTGTACATAGTCAGTTAATGCAAAAAAAAATATTTTTAAAAGAATTGCTCTGTTTACTTATTATGTCATCTATTTATGTTTACCTTGCTCTTCAATATATTTTAATGGTCAAATGCAGGCTGGTCTAGTGCTGTTACTGTATGTCAATACGAAAGAGCAATTTGAAAGTGCTTTATTTTTTTTTCTTCACTTTCCACATTCACTGTCACAATGTTTCCACTATTTAGAGGCCAGTGAGTGGAGTGTCAATCCTGCTGTTTCTCATCATACATCCTAGAGAAACAGAGGGAAGAGCAGTCTCTGTAACGGCACCGCCCATGACCATGAGGATGATAACCAAGATAGTCTAGCGTTTCTGTACCTCTGTAATGAGATTTCTATGTAACAAGAGGCCCAAAGCAAGACACCATATGGGAACGAGGAAATGGACTTACACAAATGAAAATTCTTCACGGAGACAATCCGATTACATGAAAATTGAACTTAGTGATGAAAGGATCATGATCAGATTATTTTAAATGGATATGAGACAAAACTGGTGAGTATTGGAAGTGAAAGGGAACTGTTTCAAAAGTGTCCTTGAACAATAGCGGGTTCCGTAAAGGAAAACAGAAAGCGAGCACCAGAACTAGAGAGCTACTCTAAGCTGGAGATTAGCAATGTTCCAGCCCATGAGAGATGGCTATTCCACCCTGGTCGTGGAGATCTATCCATCCATTTTCTGTCCTGTGCAGAGTTACGGGGGTCTGGAGCCTATCCCAGAGGCTATGGGTGCAAAGCAGGGAATAACCCAGGATGGGGCACCATCCCATCACAGGACACACACACCATTCAAACCTATGCACAATTTGGTAACTCCAGTTCACCTTTGGACGTTTTTGGACTGTGGTGGGAAACCAGAATACCGGGAGAAAACCCCATGATGACACGAAGAGAAATCTTATTAATAGCGGTAACATCTTTAAACCTGTGATTTTTTTTTTATAAACCATATGATCAAGGACTTCAAACACACAGGAGTCTCTAACACAAAACATGTAAGTGCTAAATAACGAAAGCAAAGCAGTAGCCAAGCCACAGAGTATAACCACTAATCCACGATGAAGAGGTGGGAAAGGTGACAAAGTACAGTAACATGGATATTAAATGTCAAGAGATGATTGATAAAATGTAGAAAACAACACTGAAAGCCAGTGTTAATGCATTCTGAGAGCACTACTGCAGATGACCGGCTGATGCTATTAGCGTAATTCAGTAAAAGGCGCTGGAAAGTGCCTGACACATATTCCCAGCCAACATGGCTAAACACTTTAAAACTTCCTTTTCAAAGACTCCTAAATTGGCTGCATTTACTCTGGAGATACGAAGCAATCGGAATATGCATGCTTTACCCTTTTGTGTGTTCCAAGTTAACCCTCTTCCTGTTTCTCCTTCACTTACAAACCACGAATAATACACCACACCACCCCAACTGACCAATCGATGACTTGGAGCCCAGCTCAAGCTCCCCAGGTGCACAGAAATCAATGGTTTCTGCCAGCTGTGACAAGACAAGCATCCTGCCTCCAATTTTGCAAGTATAATGCACTGAGGCACAGGAAGCCACAGTGGATCACTATTAGGGTTTTTCTCAATTGTTTTGGAGCATTTCTCAAATGACAATTAACATTTACAAAACAACAAGTGTAACCCCCACACCATGATGTCACTTCATTTCTCATTGCTTAATGCAAATTTCCAAATGTGTTTGTACATTTAAGCAAATATTTTGGTACAGTTGTCATGATTTGGCAGAATTTTCAGTTGCTTTAGTTTTGTTGGTCAAAATAGATTATGTAGATTATGTAGTTTCCCATTGTAATAATTTTAGATCCAAAACTATATATGTATGTGATAATCGTTAGCCACCATACGCAAAACCTTTAACCAAGCTTTCAAAATAATTAAAAAATATATTCCATAAATTACAGTGATATGGCCAGTTTCTACCCGATCCACAAAGCAACGAACCCCTGACATTCCCCAGTACTGTGTGCCTCTTTCGGGCTATGCCCAGTTGGGCCCCACGGGCCAAGGCCCAGCCACCAGGCGCTTGCCAACGGGCCCCTCCCCCAGGCCGGGCTCCAGGGTGGGGCCCCGGTGACTCTAGTCTGGGCGAGGGAAACGGGACTTCGTTTGAATACTTTATCATAGGGTTCTTTTGGATTGCTCTTTGTCTAGCCCCTCCCTTGGGACCTTTTTGCCTTGGGAGACCCTACCAGTGGCTATTGCCCCCGACAACATAGCCCCCAGGGTCACTGAGGCATGCAAACCCCCCCACCATGATAAGGTGGCAATCCAAGGAGGGGACAGTGATATGGTGTTGTTGTGTTTTTGGTTCCCACAGTACATGATTTTGTTGTCCTTGTATTGCCATTTTGCTGTTTTTGTGTTATACAGTTTTGTTTGCTACTGTATTCTGAAAAAGTTACATGTGTATGTGAGTGCTTTCTCATGCCAGTGAACTTTACATACTGTAATGTAGTGCCTTGCAATGTTGAAACTGGTGTCTGTCATATGAATAAGTATGCAAATGTAACTAGACACAGTACAATAGCAATCAAAACACCACACTGCACTGTATAACACAACAACACCAAAATACAAGAACAAAAAAATGAAAACAAAATCATGTGCTGTGGGAACCAAAAACACAACAATGCCGTATCACTGCAATTTATGAAATATATGTTTAAGTCAGGGGTGGCATGGTGGTGCAGTGGTTAGTGCTGTTGCCTCGAGTCTCCGCCTGGGTTGCATGTGTGTGGAGTTTGCATGTTCTCCCTGTGTCATCGTGGGGTTTCCTCCTATTTCCCCCACAGTCCAAAGGCATGCTGAGGTTGATTGGAGTTGCTAAATTGCCCATAGGTGTGCATGTGTGAGTGTGCCCTGCGATGGGCTGGCCCCCTGCCCAGGGTTGTTCCTTGCCTCATGCCTGTTGCTTCCAGGATAGGCTCCGGGCCCCCCTGCGACCCAGTAGGATAAGCAGGTTGGAAAATGGATCGTTGGATGTTTAAATCATTTTGAGTACCTGGTAACTGTTTTGTATGTAGTGGCTAACACAATGATCACTTACATATATAGTTTTCTGTGTAAAATTACTACATTGGGAAACCACATAATCTATTTTTATCAACAAGACTAAAGCAACTGAAAATTGTACCAAATGATGATAATTTTACGTAACATAACCATTGAAGTAAAACATTTGGAACTTTGACTGAAGCAATGAAAAACAATGTTTTGCTCTGCATAAGTGACATTAAGGTGTGGGGGTTACACTTGTTGTTTTGCAAATGTTAATTGTCATTTAAGAAATGCTCCAAAGCAGTTGAGAAATAAAATGAAAAGCCCCAACTGTGGACCATGCATTTCATCATGGCCTTACAATGGCCGAAGCTGGTCAAAGGGTGCAGCTGAATGTTGGAACAACTGTGTCCTAAATCATTCAAACGTTTCACTGAGACAACAGGTATGTAATCCAACAATGTGCACTGTCCTGTAAGACTGTATACTCACTGCAATGCTTCATGTTACAGTATTCCACTTGCATTTTTAGTTTACAGTAAATATACTTTATACAGTTGCATACTGTACATATACTGTTGCACGCACATACATGTGTGCATACATACAGTGTGTTTGTGTGTGTGTGTGTATATATGTGTACAATGTGTCACGGTATATGTACAGCATGTGTAATTTTGTACTGTTGAAGCTGATAAATGATACTCTATATATATATAGTAATACAGAAAAAGTACAACCTTTTGCATTTTTAATCACTGTCATCGAAAACTTGGCCATAGTTCTTCATGACCACGATGGAAGAGCCATAGTTTACACCGGAAAAATACTTATAGAGTGAGATGGCACTGGCAAGTTCATTGACATGAATATTTATTTTTGAGGGATAAACTAAGGCTTTTGAGAAAGTTGTAGCCTTTTGCAAGTAATCCATCATGTGGTGCTGTCTGTACGAATTGTTTTGATAAATTCATTTACTGTTTTGTAAACGTTAAGGATGATTCTAGAAATTTACCAAAGTGACTAAGGAAAAACTGTAACAGAAATAAACATTATTATTATGTATAAACGCGGTATATAAATCATCATCGAAAAAGAACCTAATGGGCCTTTAAGAAGGGCGTGGTCCGACAACGTCACGCCGCAGTCACTTCCGCGTGAAGTCGGATCCGGTTCGTTTCGGTTCGTGCAGAATCGCGGAGAGGCCCGAGCGACCCGAAGGTGCGGCAGAGCTCCGGTTTTGTTTTCCATTTAATAACGCACACTTGCCGACGCCGCTGCAACCGATGTTAGTGCAGTTAACTGTGAATTCGCATATGCTACTTAATGCGGTTATTTGCTATTAATACCTCGTAAATAAACAAAAAAAAAAAACCTGCAACGTAAAACCAAAACAAAACCGGAAAGCAAATCGCGCCCGGCTTTGATTTACAAACAGCTAATAAAAAACAGATATAAAGGGCGATTGGAGTGATTTATCGCGTTCTAGCAAACATTTGTTCGAGTTAATGTACATATTGTCTATTTTAATATATGAATATTATTCCATCGGTGTCCGTGTTTTTGTCCACAGCCATGTCTCCAAAACGCAGACTGATTACTGACTCTTTCAAAGTGGTGAAGAGAACGAGGACGTCCGATAAAAGAGGAAAGTCCCCAGTCCCAGAGCAGGGTTTGTACTTGTAGGGTGTCTGCGTGGGTTTGTGGATTTTATATGAAATGATTCAGCCTCTGTCCTCGGACACTGAATTGTCTCCCTCCTTCTCCGGAACATCCAGAGGCGGAGCCCGACCCCTTGACACCGCGAGAAAAGGACGTGCTCCAACTAAGGAAGTTTGACCTCGACTGGCGCTATGGACCATGCACAGGTACTGTTGAACCATTAGATTTCTCATTTTAAACCCAATCTTCGTTTCATCCTCTCATTATCCGCGCTACTGGTTCAAGCTTGTGTTCTGAAAACGCGAATTTGCTCCAACGTGGTATGTATAGAGAGCAAATACAGTATACTGCATCAGTTCAGCGCGTGTGCTATCCTACAAGTATTTTACTACTCTTCCGCTTTCTTAAACGTTAATAATAATAATAATAATAATAATAATAATAATAATAATAAACCTTATATAATGCTTCAGATCATGTCTATGCATCCTGTTTAAAAAGCCAAGCGTGGAGTGCAGAAGGAAAATCTTAAGTATTGATGCGATGGTTGAAATATTAAGCGTCTATTAAGCGCGTGAACGAATGAGTGGACGTGATGTGACAGCTGCAGGAATAAAGTAATATACTTAAAGGTGCCATATGTATTGTAGGACTCGGGCGTTTCTAGCTATTGAAAAGATCAGGGGCTAAGTTTACGTTAGCTTGACTTTTTTATTTGTTGTGGTGGCTCGTGGTGGTTAGCCTTACGGTGTTAACATCTATGCTGATCTTTGAGCTGCAGCGTCGGTGTTTACTTCACTTCGCTAGGTTGGGACGTATGACTTGGGCACTCCCTCCCCATTGTCGTTCTTTTATATCCTTATATCCCCATTGGAATGCTCGTTGTCTTGCACGGCTGTGCCCCCCAGCATTCTTTTGTAGTTAGCCACAGTGAGGGCTCAACTTTTTTTGCTGTTGGCAAATGTCTCAGGATTTGGTTTACAATGCCGAGGAGGTTTTATGGGGGAAGATGGGTGTTGTGTTTTGTGGTCGACTAGAGGGATTGGTGTAGACATTTTAGAGCAAGAGTTGGGAGTTTGCTCTGTTGTTGGGGGGAGGAGGGAAATACTCAGGTTATAGCAGCAGTGTATAGACCGAAAGGTATATAAACGTTGGGCTAAGACATGATTTAAGACATTAAGTTTTGAGCCAAGTTAGAGGGGAGATAGAATATTTGGTGTCTAGGCTGTTACAGGAGGTTAAAGAAGAGTGGAGAAGGGAAAACTCCTGGTGCAGAGGGTTTGCAGAAAGAAGAGAGGAACTAAGTGGCAGCAGGTGCAGTACTGACCAATGTGACAGGGTAGGCTGACATAATGGTGAGGGTAGGCTGATATGACAGTGAGGGTAGGCCAACGTCGGTGAGGGCAGGCCGATGTGTACACTGATGTGACGGTGAGGGTAGGCCAATTTGTAGGCCGACATGAAGCTGAAGGTAGGCTGGCGTGAAGGCGAGGGTAGGCTGACATGACAGCGAGGGTGGGCCGACTTTTAGGCCGATGGTGAGGGCAGGCCCTTGTGTATGCTGATATGATGGCGAGGGTAGGCCGATGTGTACGCAGATGTGATGGCGAGGGTAGGCCGATGTGACGGCGAGGGTTGGCTGACTTTTAGGCCGACATGACGTCGAGGGTAGGCCGACGTGTAGGTTGGTGTATTGAAAGTGGGCATGTAGAGAGGCACTGTCCTTCTGTGGGGGCCCAAACAGTGGGGTATGTGGTTACTTGTGGCTAACAGGAGGGAACTGAGCGACCTTAGTAGGATCTCGTCCAATGGTAGTTTAGGAATGCTTGGTATTTAGTAATCTTTACACATGTTTTTGTGTGTGTTGTTCCTAACCCCTTTTTTCCATAATCCTTCTTTCTGTAGCACAAAATTGCTGAACATGAGGTTTTTCATGAGTGCAGTTATTGCATTATAGGAGAACTTGCTGTACACGTCACTGTGCTGTTTTCCTTTATGTTACTGTCTGTGTAGTTTCTTTAGTCATATCCCTGGATATATCGTTACAGTGCTGTGACAGAATTGAGGACCGAGGTCCTTTCTACTGTACAAAGGCTTCAAGCTTGTCCCTTTATTAAAAGAAAATGTGTTTTTCAGTCTATGAGCGTTAACAGACAGAAGCATCACTCAGGCCACTTGATGCCACTAGGGGGTGCTAAAGTCCATGCTCTGAGCATCAGCTTAGCTGGATATGCGTCACTGCGCCCATTACAGTGCCTGATGGCAGCAGATAGGCAGGGTCCCCAGCAGCGCTTCTCAGCACACCGGGGAGGAATGAGCCAGTGAGCAAAGGTGCTCTTAGCCGTACCATTGTTCAGTGGCTGCTTTGTTAGAAAATAGTGTTATAATATTGTAAATGCAATAAGCTAATAGACAAGCACCATATAAAACACTGGATTCCAACAAGCCAAACTCAGATTGTTGAGTCTGATGTTTATATGCACTGGTCTTGGGTGCAGTAATTCTCCTGTCGTCCCCAGGGATCAGCCGTCTCCAGCGTTGGGAGAGGGCCCAGCTGCATGGTCTAAACCCCCCAGCGGACGTACGGGAGCTGCTGCTGAAGGGCGATGATGATCCAGACTATTCCCACTGGTATGGAGTGCGGCAACACTGACAAACACACACTGCAGCCAGATCATGTTAAAAACACATAGCTGCTAACCCAGGGGTCTTCAACTCCGGTCCTGGAGAGCTACCGTCCAGTAGGTTTTCTATCATACCCGGCTTCTGATGAGTCACACCTGTTCTCAGGTAAATGCCAAGAACAGGTGTGGCTCATCTGAAGCCAAGCGGGACAGAAAACCTACTGGATAGTAGCTCTCCAGGACCGGAGTTGGAGACCCCTGCGCTAACCGATACTGCCCACCACCCAAGGCCTCCGAACGGCTGGACATGGGCTCATGACCAAAAGTCTTACCTGACGGGATCTGGCACATTCTGTTAAGACAAAACGCTGTTGATCTCTGGGGGATCCCACGTGGGGTCACAACCTTGCCGTCAATAGCACCACACTGAGCTAACCGCCCAAGCGCACCCTGCATATTGTATGCAAACTGTATTTTTTTTAATTATATTTTCAATATTTTATTTGGTATCCAACACTGAAACATTTACCTGTTAAAATAAAAAAACCTTTTTGAGAATTTGGGTTTAGAACCAGGTCTGTTAGCAAGTTATGCTTCTGTTGATGAGTAAGAGTATAAAATAATGGCTTGATACCCTGATAAGCTATATGCTTTTAGATTAGAGTGTTTTGGAATCATGCTTTTTTCCTTTTATCTGACCTGTTTGCTTTGTCTTTCAGTCTGTGGCGGGATTACCCACTCTGAAGAAACACAGACAGTAGTGCCACCTCAGGAGGCTTTAAAATGTAACATTCAACCTGTAATGCTACTTTTTATAAACTTTTTTTATTCTTGGGTATTTTCCCGTGTGGCATTTATGCACTCATAAATTATAAAAACATGTCTTAAGTGTACCTGTCAGGGAGAATGGTGTAATCAGTACATGATAAGATGCAGGAGGCGAACGTTACCTCTGTAATGAAAGAGAGCATTTTAAACTGAAAACGTACAGATTGATCTGTAGCCTGTCCATGATTTAGTTGCTTTATCTGGATGCTGAAGAGTTGCACAGCTTCACCTGGGTTTGGATGGGGCGTGCATGAGGACAGATCTGTGCATCCCATAATGTGGCAGTCAGGGATGATGCTTTCGTGAGTCAGTAGTAACAGGTAACAAGGCCAGTGGGATTGATCTTTATCCATGAAGTGTAAAGGAGCTCAATCTTTAAGCTATTTAGGGTGTATATGCATGCTGAAATATGTAACATAGCAGACACTAACGATGCAGGCTGTCAGCGAAATGACTGGCTGCTCTTTCTGCGTAATGTAGCTGTCATCACATCGCCCTGCACTCTCCAGTACACAGCTCAGATTCCCTCACTGACATCCAGCTTCTTTTAATTAATTAACCTATTTTACAAATTTAAAACCTAATTTTATGAATACCCGAGAGAGGCAGAAATACAGTGTGACAGAAGGAGTGTGTTGCAGATACATTACATGGCCATAAAGATTCTCAAGAAGGAGCAGTGAGTTATATACCTGGGAACTGCAGAACATTAAAGAGTGTAATACAGTAAGTTACAGAGACTGAACACCATGATAACACTGAGACAGGGTTAATACAGTATAGATAATGACTGAACAATACTGTACATTAACACTGTACTGAGACACATTACAGTACAGACTTAGTGACTGAATATCACTGTACTGAGACACGGTTAATACATTACAGATTTAGTGACTGAACACTTGTACATTAACACTACTGATGTGGTTAATAGAAAGTATACATAAAGTGACTGAACATTACTGTACATTAAGACTACAGAGACAGTTAATTGTGCAGGTTAAGTGACAAAATGATTTTTCATTAACATGCACCGAGTGGATTAATATACAGTATACATTTAGTGATTGAACACTACTGTGCATTAACCCTATTGAGACAGGGTTAATATACAGTGACTAAATACTGTATTCGGACAGAGGGTTAATAATGTATAGTGTACATGCAATGACTGAACACTACTGTACATTAACACTACTAAAAGGGTTAAAACAGTACAGATATAGTGACTTAACACTACTGAGACGGTGAATACAGTACAGTTAGTGACTGAGCACTGTATTGTACTGTACTGAGACAGGGTTAATATAAAGTACAGATGCAGTGACTGAACACTACATTAACAGTACCGAGGCAGGTTGGATACAGTGCAGAATAGTTCCAGTGACTGAACACTATTGTACTGAGAAAGATGGTTAATATAGTACAAAATAAATTAAGTGATTACATTGCATGTACACTGCACAGGACCAGTCAAAAGTTGCATGAAAGTTGAAAGTACTTGAAACTATAATTTTCTATGGTTTGAACTATAAATCTGTCAATAGGTGTGGTAGTCAATGTTACGGATTAGTTTCAGTTTGAAATCCTTGGCTCTAGCCTCTGTGTTTCTAAGATGCAGAGAGGGTGAATGCATGAGTGTTGTTCCCTCTGCCAACCATGAAGGGGGCAGTGTGGTGGTCCTGGGCTACTCCACTGGTGACAGAGTGGGTGATCCTTTTCCATGGCAATCTCAGCCAACATGGTTCCCAGCGTATTACACCAAAGCGAGATAAGGACCCAAATCAGAGTCACTCTCAGGAGAAGTGAAGTGAACCAAAACTCAGAGGAATGGCCCAACTTGCCCCCCTCCAGGCCGCGACCCCACCGGGCTGAAGAGTCAAAGCCAGGCAGCCCACCAGCCTGCTCATCTCTGGAAAGTGCTGCAGAAGAACCAGGATGCCCTGACGGCTGCTTTCAATTTCAGATCCTGCTACGCAGCTCCTTGTGTCACACAACACACTGTAGTGATTTTTTTTATTTGAAGAATTTACAGAAAAATATATGATACAAACCGTTATGAGAAAACCTAGTTTCCAGCAAGCATGCGTACACTACTGACTGGCTCTGTATGTGACATACGTATGGCAGAGAGATAGTTAATAGCTGGGGGTGTACAATTTAAATTAGACCCAGATTTAATGGGATAATTATGGATTTTTAAACTGGGTCGAATCTGGCAAATCAAGTCCCTCTGAAACTGGAGTGAGAAAAATCCACCAGCCCCCATCGCAGTCTTCAAGAGCACAGTAGGACATTTTGAGCTTGCCTGTCACATTCCACTTGTGAACATAATCTTTCCCACAGTTTTTCTGTGATGGAATTGTCGGCTGTCTGTCATGTGGTGTGCATCTTTTTAAAAGCTTGTTTTATTTAAATGATTTGTGTCATCGTGTCATAATATTGAGCCTAAATCTCCACCAGCACCAGCGCGGGAGCTCTGTGTTGTGTGCCACAAATTGCACGCACAAAAATACTGTTTAGTGAGATGGAATTGCGCCACTAGCTACCTCTGAATTTCTCTGTGCTCTTCAGCTCACTTAGCCTACCCTCCGGTTTTAGGTGACGCCTTCTTAAAACATGAAAAAATCTCTGCATTTCGCTTGGCTCACCATATATCGAGCTTTTGGACGTTTCTTCTACATTGGAATTGGTGAAATGAAATGTCAATCTATTGATATTTCATATGGTTTGCTGAAATCTATGTCTATCCGCCGAATAAAGAGCGCCGCACAGCCCGCCGATTGGCCAGCCGCAGATTAAAGCCGCCAACACAGATGGCTGCTTTCTGCAGTAGGGGGCGGGACTCCTGTCAAATATGTCGTTTATTGGCAAATTCACTCGCTAAATAAAGGAACAGGCTTCTCTTCTGCCCAATCGGGGCTCTGGCTTTCTGAGCCTGGAGTCCCACGTTAGAAATGTCATTCCGTTATCTGGCATTAAAAAAGCAACAGTAACGCAGATAGAATAGAGCTGGGGGAGAAGTGGAAGCGTATCGTGGCCGTAATAAACAACAGCGGCAGATAAAAGCCATTATCGGGCCTTCATTCCGTTTGAAGTTACCAAATGAAGCAATAACGGTGATTTTTACCTTCGTATATATCTTTCATATGACATGTAGCTTTTTGTGATAAGTAGCTAATGGTTTTCATCAATTTTTTACTATATATAGTAATTATATATATAATTTAGAGATTGATTGCTGTTTTATTTTTTATTGAAAAGTGCTGTAGGCTACTTATTGATTAACGAATAAACGGGATACCTACTGAAGTGGTAAGTACTGTATTATCATCATCATCATCATTTTTGTTTAGATTGAAAGCTCGTTGTCGCCCCAGTCTTTGGCAGAGTAACCGCACAATTCGCAGTGTTCAGATGCCCAAATAGTACTTTTTCCAGATTTAATGCTCAGTAATACTGTCAGCCTGTGGCTAGATATTAATTCTGATTATGTCCTAAAATCAAGAAAGTGAATAATGGCATTTACGATCAAAATGCACATAAAATACCTATGAATAAAGTGGAGCCTAGGGTGATACAAATAAGCCGTAATTAACTTATTAGTTAGCCTAGTAATTTTATTACGACTAGCTAGGCGGAAGGCTTGGATCCTGCGCTTTACATCCGACTTCCATGAGAAGCATTCGAGTTCAGTCGCAATTTCTCCCGCTTATAATCACGCTGTTAGGCAAACTGCACCATCATTTAGGTGCGGGTGCAGGTGAATAATTAAGTTTGACCGCCCGTCTCTGATAACCCTAACCCCGGCTCTGCCCTTTTCCCATCTTCCATTCAATGCTCTTCCCCTCGGCCCCGCCGCCCAGGGATGGACAATGCCCATACGAAGACGGTGGAGGAGGTACTGGGGTACTTCGGGGTGAACGAGTCCACTGGGCTGAGCAGCGAGCAGCTCCGGAAGGCCCGGGAGAGATGGGGACCCAATGGTAAGTCCCGCTCTTCACGGCCGGATCCTGACGATTATAGCGGCCAGGGACTGACTGGCATCTAGGTTAGTCAGGAATATGGAGCATAGTCTCATTAAACTGTTGACATTTTGTAGAATTGCTATCTGGTGTTTAACTTTTATCCTCTCGGTTATTGACTGGCCTAGAAAAGGGGGCTCAGCATTCTTATTGCCAGACCCCAACATCGTTTTAGATCGCATCAGTTACAATTCCCCTGCTTCACCGGCATGTTTAGGTGGCGCTCTTTCGCAATCATTAACTTTCCATTAGTGACCTTGATTGTTTAAACCATGTTTTAAACCAAGATGCAAAAATGTGAAATTTTCTGTGGTTCATTGAATAAGACTGCCTGTATATATTATTGAGATTTTGATGATGATCAGATCGCATTTTAGGAGCCTTTCATGCAGAAATCCAGATCATTTTAATGCATTCACACAGTTTTTCTAGAATCCGTAAAACTAATCACAAAAGACGACAATGCAGTCTTAATCTTAACTCTATGGCAATGACAGTAATTTATAACAAAATCGAATGCGACGTGATATAATGAGAGAGCAGCTTGCTGACTTTACAACTTGCGTTTCTCTCTCTCTGCTAATCGAATGGCTTCTGATTGGAAGAGTTACCAGCTGAAGAAGGTGAGATGACGGCCTTCTCCTCTGTGTTCATGCTGTGTCACACAGTACATCAGCTACTGCTCCACGTGCCATTCACACGGCCGTCTTCCATAACCACTGCAGTACAGAGTCGCAGTGTGCATGGAGCCTGTGCCAAGAAATATAATAGAGCAGCGACAGATTATTCATCCATGTAGAGAAACTGAGCAGTTTCCCTGTGTCCATGAGACACACAGACACATGTACGGGTGTTGCACAGGTTTTGGGGTCACAGTGTCCGGCCGGCCAGTGGGAGATTGTGGGATGCCATATGAGCACAGGGCAAGCACTTAGCGGGCATGTCGGCCGCACCAGAAAGCGATCTTTAAACACCATGCTCCCCCTTGCCTGCTGCCTACAGGGAAGTCCCTGTGGGAACTTGTTCTGGAGCAGTTTGAGGACCTGCTGGTGCGGATTCTCCTCCTGGCAGCCTGCATTTCCTTCGTAAGAACCGTCTATACCAAGGGTGCAGACACATCAAGTTCCAGAGAGGACACTGAGGGTGGTGCTGTAATATGCACACTACCCAATACTTCACAAAGACATACGCCTATACCCTGTACCCCCATGCAGCGACAAAGACAACTGCACAGTACTCTCCTGTAGTAACACATACTCTATAATCTCTACTGCATTATCCTGCCGTTCCATACTAACAATCTCGGGAACTTACACTGTATTTCTACTGCCATGTTGTTCTCTCTTCATCACTGTTTGTCTCCCAGACTCTGGCGTGGTTTGAGGAGGGAGAGGGCACCATCACAGCCTTTGTGGAGCCCTTCGTTATCCTTCTCATCCTTATCGCCAATGCCATCGTAGGAGTGTGGCAGGTATTATTTTTGGGTCTGGTGTACAAACTGTATATGTGTCTGCTGTCAGGTGGCCACAGTATGGTGGATTTTGCTATATTTTCTGTATATTTGCATGCACTTGTGTGGCCTGTGGGGTGTTTATGTTTGTGTTCATGGATATAGAGTAACAATTGTGGAATAACAGAGTAACTGTTATATAATAGCAGGTGTTCTGTAACAGGTGTGTAATAACGTATGCGCTGTTACAGGTTTCCAGTAACAGATGTGTAGAAACAGGTCTGCAGTAACAGCTCTGCAGTGACAGGTGTGTAGAAACAGGTGTGCAGTGACAGGTGTGTAGAAACAGGTGTTCATAATAGGTATCCAGTGAGAGGTGTGCATTAATGTGTGTAGAAACAGCTGTGCAGTAACAGGTGTGCAGTGACGGGTGTACAGTAATAAGCCTAAAGTGAATGGTGTACATTAACATGATTGTAGAAACAGGTGTGCAGTGACAGGTGTGAATTGTCAGGCATGCAGCAACAGGTGTGCAGTGATAGGCATGCAATGACAGGTGTGCATTATCAGGCATGTAGCAACAGGTGTGCAGTGACAGGTGTCCTGTAACAGTGACGTGTGTAGAAACTGGTGTGCAGTAACAGGGGTACAGTGATAGGTGTGCAGCAACTGATGTGTAGAAACAGGTGCGCAGTGACAGGTGTCCTGTAATAGCTCTGCAGGTGTGCAGTGACAGGTATGTAGAAACAGGTGTGCGGTAACAAGTCCGCAGTGAAAGGTGTGCATTAACATGATTGTAGACACAGGTATGCATTAACAAGTGCATAGTAAGAGGTGTACAGAGACAGGTGTCCTATAACAGATCTGCAGTGACAGGTGTGCAATAACAGGGGTGGAGTGATAGGTGTGCAGTGACAGGTGTGCATTAACAGGCATGTAGTAACAAGTGCAGTGAAAAGTGTGCTACGTCCTCAGGAGCGGAACGCTGAGAATGCAATTGAGGCGCTAAAGGAGTATGAGCCAGAGATGGGGAAGGTGTACCGGCAGGACAGGAAGAGTGTGCAGAGGGTTCGAGCGAGAGACATTGTGCCTGGGGACATCGTGGAGGTGGCAGGTAGGAAGCACGAGTTGCCTGTTCACAGCCACACTGTTCATGTACTCCTCAAACTGATCACAAAACATAGGTATGGTTAAGTGGTTTTCTGAGCACTTTAATTTAATGTAAGTAACCAATAGACAGCAGCCATTCCCCTGCTTATAATGAATAGCTACGAGCAGACTTGTGTGCTGTGTTTTACAGACATTGATTTTGGTAACTTAATTCATCAATTAAATTCCCCAAAGTTGGTGACAAGGTACCAGCTGACATCCGTCTGACCTCAATCCGCTCCACCACTCTTCGAGTGGACCAGTCCATTTTGACGGGGGAGTCCGTGTCTGTCCTCAAACACACCGATCCTGTGCCTGACCCTCGTGCTGTCAACCAGGACAAGAAGAACATGCTATTCTCGGTGAGTGTAGCAGCACCGTCCCCTGCTCTCAGGTGCTTCTCAGTGAGTCCCACACAGGCATGTAAAAGCGCTTCAGAATTGGTACAAAGCAAGGGCGAAGGGTCAGTTGTGCAGGGAGGTGAAGAGTCAACTGTGCCAGGGTGGAGGGAGTGTAAGGTCAGTCATGCTGGAGGTGTAGGGTCAGCCACACTGGGGGGCGGCCATACTGGGTATTGTGTCAACCATGCTGACAGTGTGAAGGGTCGTCAGGGTGCCGGGGGTGTAGGGTCACCCATAGTTTGGAGGGGGGTTGAAGGGTCATCCTTGCTGGGAAGGGGGCAGGGTGTGTTATGCTGGACGGGGGTGACTATGTTCCTGCCTGTCCCCAGGGGACCAACATTGCGGCGGGGCGGGCCATGGGGGTGGTGGCGGCCACGGGGGCGCAGACGGAGATTGGGAAGATCCGGGACGAGATGGCGGCCACCGACCCCGAACGCACCCCCCTACAGCAGAAGCTGGACCAGTTTGGGGAGCAGCTGTCCAAGGTGGGTTGCGGAGCAGGGCGCGAAGGCCTCCCATCTCCAGTCTCCATGTGAGCCTGAAATGTCCGTGTGTCTCCTGGTAAGGTGATCATGCTGATCTGCGTGGCCGTCTGGGGAATCAACGTGGGCCACTTCAGTGACCCCGTTCATGGTGGCAGCTGGCTGCGGGGCGCCGTCTACTACTTCAAGATTGCTGTAGCACTGGCCGTGGCTGCCATCCCTGAGGGTAGGTGGGGCTGGAGGGCAGTAAGACCACCATCCCTGAGGGTAGGTGGGGCCGGAGGGCAGGTAGACCACCATCCCTGAGGGTAGGTGGGGCTGGAGGGCAGGTAGACCACCATCCCTGAGGGTAGGTGGGGCTGGAGGGCAGTTAGACCACCATCCCTGAGGGTAGGTGGGGCTGGAGGGCAGTTAGACCACCATCCCTTAGGGCAGTGGTTCCCAAACTTTCTCTGCAGGACCCCCCTTTTCTAGATAGGAAAATTATTGAGCCCCCCCCCCATTCAAACTACATAGGTTCAGATTCAAACTTTTTTTGAAATACAACTCCCTTTAATAGAGTGAAACA
>JAODLC010000054.1:10104650-10117330 GCA_026781145.1 Hippopotamyrus pictus | reverse complement strand
TATTCCATTGGTGCGCCCCCCCTGCAATACCTCTGGGCCCCCCTAGGGGGGCGCGCCCCCCAGTTTGGGAACCACTGCCTTAGGGTAAGGGGGGGGCTTGGAGAGCAGTTTTGCCACCATCCCTGAGGGTAGGTGGGGTGGGAAGGCAATTAGATCGCCATCCCTAAGGGTAGACAAGGCAGGGGGGCAGTTAGGCTGCCATTTCTGAGGGTAGGCAAGGCAGGGGGGGGGAGTTAGGCCACCATCCCTGAGGACAGGCAGTTAGCTATGCTACTGTCAGGTACAGCTAATTGGCAGGTAAATTTAACGCACTGTCCCCCCTCAAATACTTGCAGGCCTGCCTGCTGTCATCACCACCTGCTTGGCACTGGGGACGCGCCGCATGGCCCGTAAGAACGCCATCGTTCGCAGCCTGCCCTCCGTCGAAACGCTGGGCTGCACCTCCGTCATCTGCTCTGACAAGACGGGCACCCTCACCACCAATCAGATGTCCGTGTGCCGGGTGAGGCCCCGCCCACCACAACCGCGCAGTGTGGTCCCATTGCAGATGCTTCCTTAACCCTAGTAATGCAGGTCAGGAGATGTTTGGCGGTGGAGAAGGGCTGAATGGTATTGTAACCCCTTCTTCTGCTCGGTGACTATGGTCAGAGTGCTGCAATAGGAGTACGGGCAGCACTCGGGTTGGGAACTAACACCCCCTCCTGGCTGTGTTTGGTGCCCCTTTAACACCTGGCTGTCTCCTATGCATAGATGTTTGTGCTGGACAGTGTGTCGGAGGATCAGTGCTCCCTCAACGAGTTCACGGTGACTGGATCTACTTATGCCCCGCTGGGGGAAGTGTGAGTGCCGTGTGACCCCCCAACGAGCCACTGGAACCCCATTCACCTCCTTTCCCCATGCTGCGCGGCGCCCCCTGTTGGTCCGCTCCTCGTCCTCCTCCTACCTGTGTGCTCCTGACACTCGTCTCCTCTACCGCAGGTATAAGGACGGCGTCCCCGTGCGATGCAGCCAGTACGAAGGGCTGGTGGAAATGGCTACCATCTGCGCCCTGTGCAACGACTCCTCCCTGGACTACAACGAGGGGAGTGAAGCTGCACAGGGGCACGGGGTTAAAGGTCACTGTATTAGGGTCATGGGATTAAAAGGGGTTAAAGGTCACTGTAATAGTGTCACAGGGTTAAAGGTCATTATTATTGTCACGGGGTTAAAGGTTACTACATTAGGGTCATGGGATTAAAGGTTACTGTATTAGCACCATGGGGCTAAAGGTCACTGTATTGGCATCATGGGGTAAAGATCACTAATAGGGTCATGGGGTTAAAGGTCACTGTTGGAAATTCACTGGGTTGACTGACGGGTGACTGGTGTTTATGGGTTGATAGGTTCCTTTCCAACTCCGTTTTACCTCTGGAGTCCTGTGGGTCGTAATATGTCTTTGTCCTGTTCTGCAGACGAAGGGTGTGTATGAGAAGGTGGGTGAGGCCACAGAGACCGCCCTCTGCTGCCTGGTGGAGAAGATGAACGTGTTTGACACAGAGCTGCAAGGCCTTTCCCCCTCAGAAAGAGCCACAGCCTGCTGCTCAGTAAGGCTTCCCAGTGAGCCGCCCCCTCTTTTGTCGTAAAAACAGTGCTATTTTAACATTTGTCCCAATCTCCCCCAACACACAGACATACATTCCAGATATGTGTTGTCATATTTTCTGTGTCTACTTGTTTTAGGTGTTGCTTAACGGCACTTTCACACTGCTAGATCTTTTTTTCTGGAACCTTTTTTTTTCTTACCTGTACCCACCCTGCAATTCCTTCGTGCCCCACAGTTTGAATACCTGTCTTACGGCCTCAGCTCATGCTAGATTGTCTGCACTGAGTGGAGCAGCTACAGACTGTTTCTCTACAGATCGCATGCCTACATACTACAAGTCTACAAACTGCATGGTTAAAACTTACATATCCACAGACAGCATGCCTACAGACCCGAAGCCTACAGACTGCATATTTACAGACTGCATCCCTAAAGGCTACATATCCACAAACTGCAAGCTTATAGACACATGCCTACATACTACAAGCCTATAGATTGCATGTCTACAGGCTACATATGCACAGACTGCATGCCTACAGACAGCAAGCCTACAGACTGCATATTCACAGACTTCACGCCTACAGAATGCTGTCATCTGCATCGTCACTGACGACATCTCTTCTCACCCTCCGTTAAGCTCCTCCTTATCCTTCTCTTCCCCTGCCCTGCTGCAGATCATCAAACAGCTGCTGAAGAAGGAGCTCACCCTCGAGTTCTCCAGGGACAGAAAATCCATGTCTGTTTTTTGTTCTCCCAACAAGCCTATCAGGTCCACAACCGGGGCCAAGATGTTTGTCAAGGTTAGAAGGCCATTAGCGCCACCATTTGCCTCACACACTTTCCTGTGATTGCCTAACCTGCTGCAATGTTTACTTAACTCATTTATTGTTTTATCTAAATTTATGTGTCACTGTCTCTTTGTCGGTATTCAGTGACACCCTCGTTTGTGGTTCTCGCAATGTGATTCATTTCTGTTTATTCTTCCATGTGCCTAGGGGGCGCCAGAGAGCATATTGGAACGCTGCCGCTGGCTACGGGTGGGTGGGGGCTCACGAGTCCCCATGTCCCCTTCCCAGAGGGAGCAGCTGCTGGGGAAGGTGCGCGAGTGGGGTTCTGGGCGTGATACCCTGCGCTGCTTGGCCATGGCGACCCGCGACTCGCCCCCAGACCTGCGGCTGCTCAGCTTAGAGAACTCAGCCAGCTTCACTGATTACGAGGTAACCAGTTATTCTTTTGTTTGTGTATTATTGTTTGATGAAATGATGAATCATAGTGACTCCATCATCGTATAACTGTGTGTGTTATGAAGTTGATGTCTTCCTGGACAGGAGCCGTCCTCCCCCTACCATACACAGACGACCTCCCAGATGTTTCACATTTCCCCTTCTTGCTGTCCCCAGAGACCTGCAGTGTCTTGCCGCACACCCGCTTAATGGCCTATAATGTCACCTGTCGAGCCCACAGTGACCCAGCGATGACACTCTCTCTTTGCTCCAGTCCGATCTGACCTTTGTGGGCTGTGTGGGGATGCTCGACCCGCCCAGGAAGGAGGTTCTGGGAGCAGTCCGAATGTGCAGGCAGGCTGGCATCCGAGTCATCATGATCACGGGTTGGTGTGGAGTCCCTGCTAAATATGGACTGCCTTGACCTTCGCTGTGTTCATTAGTGATCCGTCTGCATGTCCAGAAGGTTGTGAGTTTGAAGCCCTTAGCCCTGATTGCTCCAGGGGTGCTGGATGCCTGCTACTGCAGCAACTGTTAAATAAATGCAACTGTAATCTGGTATCACTGTGCCAGTGACCCCATCCGGCAATCAGTGTCCTATGGGTTGATTTCGTCCAGTGATCAGTGTCCTAGGGGTTGATTCCATCCAGTGTTCAGTGTCCTAGGGGTTTACTGCATCCAGTGATCAGTGTCCTAGGGGTTGATTCCATCCAGCAATCAGTGTCCTATGGGTTGATTCCATCCAGCGATCAGTGTCCTATGGGTTGATTTCATCCAGTGATCAGTGTCCTAGGGGTTGATTCCATTCAGTGTCCTAGGGGTTTGCTGCATCCAGTGATCAGTGTCTTAGGGGTTGATTCTGTCCGTATGGTTGCAGGTGACAACAAGGGCACAGCCCTGTCCATCTGTCGGCGTGTGGGCATCATCACGGAACAGGAAGAGGAGGAGAGCCAGGGCGGGCAGTTTGGGGGGGGGCTGACGGGCCGTGAGTTTGACGAGCTGCCCCCCCACCTGCAGAGGCAGGCGTGCCGCACAGCGCGATGCTTTGCCCGTGTGGAGCCTGCGCACAAGAGCCGCATTGTGGAGTACCTGCAGAGTCTGAGCGATATCACTGCCATGGTGAGGGCCGGGTTCATGACGCCTAAAGAGACACTAGCAGATATGGTTTGGTGGTGGAGTTCTCCTGCATTTCTGCCGTTTCCTCTTTCCTTCCTTCCCTGCTCTTGGTTACTTTATATTTCTTTCACCTTCTTTTTATTCCCTGCTCTTTGTTTCTTCTCTCTCCATCTCTACCCTCTTCCCTTCCATCCTCTTTTCCTTCACCCCTTCACTCTTTCTTTCCTTTGCTGCTCACTACCTCTCTCCCCTGCTCGGCCCTCCCCTGTCTCCATTCCTCCTCTCTCCTCTATCCCCGTTCCCCATCTCCCCTGCTCCTCCCTGCCCCATCTCTGTTCCTCCTCATCTCCCCCCTCTCCTTCCCTCTCGTTCTCAGACCGGCGATGGGGTGAATGATGCCCCCGCCCTGAAGAAGGCCGAAATCGGCATCGCCATGGGCTCAGGCACGGCCGTGGCCAAGTCCGCCTCTGAGATGATCTTGGCCGACGACAACTTCTCCACCATCGTGGCTGCCATCGAAGAGGGCCGAGCCATCTACAACAACATGAAGCAGTTCATCCGCTATCTCATCTCCTCCAACATCGGGGAGGTGGTCTGGTGAGGTGACAGCTGAAACCTCCAGGCTGCCTCCTGGGCCTGTCTCCAGCTGAAGAAGTCATTCCCAGGCACTGATTGGCCGGCCTTGCTGGAGATGTGCTAATGCTCCTTATCGCCCCCTGCAGCATCTTCCTGACGGCTGCACTGGGAATGCCAGAGGCACTGATCCCTGTGCAGCTGCTCTGGGTGAACCTGGTGACAGACGGCTTCCCTGCCACCGCTCTGGGCTTCAACCCTCCTGACCTGGACATCATGTCTCGCCCCCCGCGTTCCCCAAAGGAGCCACTCATCTCTGGCTGGCTCTTCTGCAGATATCTCATCATCGGCTGTAAGTTTCCCTTAGGCGATAGTGAACCGTCCACCTTCGTCTTACTGCTTGTGTGCAGGTTTGTGTTGGGGCTCAGTGCCATCAGGAGCTCCCCACCGAGCAAGACCAGCCTGCCTTCTAATGGCACCACGTTCTCTCGTAGTGTCCTCGTCTTTCTTTGTCATGATAATATAAAGGGAAGCCCCGATCGGCCTTGCTCTCTGCCCCTCCAGGTTACGTGGGGGCAGCCACAGTGGGGGCCGCTGCCTGGTGGTTTATGGCAGCTCACGATGGACCCAAGCTCACCTACTACCAGCTGGTACCTGCAGCATGACCCTGCATCTCTGCCTCTATGTGTTTTTGTGCCTCGGTGTGTCTGTCCCTCTGTGTCTCTGTGCCTCTGTGTGTCTGTGTCTCTGTACCTCTGTGCTTCCGTGTTTCTGCACCTCTGTGCATTTGTGCCTTCATGCATCTGTGCCCCTATGCGTCTGTGTCTCCGTGCATCTGTGCTGTGTTACCCTGCAGCTCAGTGCAGCCTTCCCTTTTCTCTCGACAGTCCCACTTCCTGCAGTGCAGCGAGAATCGCAGCGAGTTTGAGGGGGTTCAGTGTTCGGTCTTTGAGTCTCCGTACCCCATGACCATGGCCCTGTCTGTGCTCGTCACCATAGAAATGTGTAACGCCCTTAACAGGTATGTCCTCTAGCACATGTGTCACGTAGCTGGGCACTGTGGCCACACAGCTGAGCTAACATCTTTCCCATCATGCCATTGGCCACAGTCTGTCAGAGAACCAGTCTTTGCTGAAGATGCCCCCTTGGTCCAACCCATGGCTGGTGGGGGCAATCTGCCTCTCCATGGCTCTGCATTTCCTCATACTCTATGTGGACCCTCTTCCTGTAAGTATATATACCTGTGTACACTGTATAATAAGTCGACAATGACCAAAGGATCCATTCTCATTCTTGGGTGTGTGGGGGTTAGTTAGAACTTTCCTCCTGAAAGTTTAAAGAGATAATCAAGCAGAGACCTTCGCCCATCCAGGTGGTCTTCCAGATCCGCCCTCTATCCTGGTCCCAGTGGGTGACTGTGCTAAAGATGTCGCTGCCAGTCATCCTGATGGATGAGGCCCTCAAGTTTCTGGCCAGGCATTACGCCCAGCCGCCCGGTGACTTCCAGCTGGAGGAGGATGGCCAGGGGCCACAGGGGCCCAGCCAGGAGGAGACACTCCAAGACCGCCTGGTCACAGCGCTCCGCCGGGCCTGCAAAGGCGTGTCCTGGCCCTTTGTCCTTGTCTCCACACCTTTGCTGGTATGGATTTACAGCTTGGACTCTGACATCACCAACATCTTCTGGACATAGAAAGAAAAAGAGGGAAGGGTGAGTGAGGGAAGGAGAAAAGTGTAGGTACTGGAGCAAGGGGCAGAGAGCTGTGTGTAGAGCGCCCCCTGTACGTCTGTCATGGTGTTGTCAGTTGTTCATGAACATCAACAGATTTTCAGATGTTCTTTTCTTAGTCAAATATACAGAAAGATGCATTATGTATTGAGAAGACATTCACAGCGCTCATTTGTGAAATAGACGTAGCTTTTCTGTTTTAAATTTTCGCTGAGTTGTGACCTGAGAAACAGGTGCTAAAAAACAAGCTTAATAGCATAGGAAAATTTACCAGGGAAATACCAGACAGAAACTAACAAGGAGACACCTATTATTGCAGGGTCCACTCCACAGGTCAGGACAATCATAGAAATATTGTCCCGTTATTTCATTGTTTTGTATTGCGCGAAAGCTTTGTTTGCACCCAGATATGGCTTTGAAAGTGAATTTTCAGCCTGTCATTGATGCACTACATTTGCCGTTATTGTTGGTGGGTTTTTTTTTTATTTCATATTTTGTCTTTTTGCACCTTTTGCTGCAGCGAGGGAGTCTCTATTTCCTGTTCTGTTGAATGTTCTCCACTCGAAGCATATTACCGTAGAAAACCGTCAGAGAGATAGAGAAGCATCAAACTTATAATTCCATTAGATACCAGCCCCTATTGTGATGTCACATACATCGTTCCATTAAAACCCAGCCCCTATTGTGACATCACGCATATCATTTCCTTAGAAGCTCTTGTGTAATATTACAAAAAAGCTTATTTCTTTGAATGACCCATCACTGCACTGCCATCCTTGCAGTCTTCATGATATGGGACTCCGTCTCAGCATGTCCATTTCCATGACCAAACTACTGAAATTGTTATCCAGCTGTGTGTGGGTCATTGGCTTCTGGCAGTACTGTAGCTTTCAGACCCAACATGGTCCAGGAGACACATTAGACCTCAGAACCGGAGAAGGCAATGATGTCAGTGGAGGCCGCTGTGAATGCAGACTCTCCCTCTGTCACCTTCGTTCACCTCCATTACACAAAACACGTCACCTTCATTTTTGGAATTCATTTCCATTTTTTATTTTGAAACTGAACAAAGGGAATAATTTTTGTAGGTTTCTCTTACCATTCTTATCATAATTGTTTGAGTGAATATCAATAAAAACACTATGACATGTGTTTCTGATGTCTTAATTTCGGTTCTTCATTTCTGATTTTAAATATCACATTAATTCAAGTTGATCCAAATATCTCTGGTATTTGTACCGTGTGAAGTGAATGAATTTAACATTCATATGTTAGGTCAAAGGTTCAATCAATACACAGGCTCTACATTTCAGAACAGCAGGTAAATTTTCGAACAACCAGGATGGACTGAAAGTGAGCTTGTTAATTTTTGAATAATATGCAGTTTTAGGTCCAGTGAATATGTGAGTCAAATATGTGAGAGTGGTGTAAAGGAATGGGGAAGGATAGGAAAAGGGGGACAGTGACAGTACTGAGAAGCGTAGGAGAAAGGACAGTGTAATGGTACAGTGAAAGGTGAGAAAGGACTGCAATGGTGCAGTGGAGGACAGGGACAGTGTACAGTACAACGAAGGACAGGAGAAAGGGTGCATTGTAATTGTACAGAAGATGGGAGAAAGTAGGCAGTGTTTTGGTACAGTAAAGGTCATGGGAAAGAGGGTTGTGGAACAATACGGAGTACTGGGAAATTGGACAGTGTAGTGGTATTGAGAACAGGGAAATGGACAGTATAGGGCTGGCGTGTGATGACGTATTCGATGGTGTCGACGCTGAAAATGCGTCATCACTATTTTAAATCAATGCATCGTTTTTTAAAATTATTTTGCTGAAATTACCATTATGATTTCCAAAACGCTTCAGTTAATTATAACAACTGTTTTCCTTTAATATCACTATGTAGTTATGGGAGTAGTTCAAATTATCACAAAATAAAAAGGTGGTTTTTAAACTGTGCAAAGTTAGATGGAATACTACAGGGGCACAAGCACTATGGACGAACGCACGAAACGAAAATGCACAAGCGCTATTTTGAACGATGGATTGCCAGAATAGGCAAAAGCAACGTAAGCGTTGTCTGTTCGTGTTTGTCAAATTACCATTAGCGCAGAGAGCTTTTAATATCTTCTGTCCTTGTAGCTACTAGATATACTTATTATTAAAGCCATAAAGTTGTCTGCCTGCTGCCTTAAAATCGCCACTGAATAAGTGTTTGAGAAAATGTTTAGGCTAAAATCTGGGCTTATTCTGTGTGGATTGACGGTGCCACTGTGTGCGTTCCTGTGCATTGGACTTATGGTACAGACGACAAGAGAAAGAGGGCAGTGTAATTGTACAGTATAGGACTGTCATGAACTCAGATGGATTTGGTGTTAGGCCAAGGCATGATGCAGGCAGAAATGGTGGACGACCCACTGACGGCTTCATGGAACAACAGGAGGGTTTATTAAATGAACTAAAAAAACACAAGGAAACACTAACAAAAACAAGGTTAAAAGTAAATGGGGATAAACAAAGACTAATTACAAAAAAGGGGCAGGTAAGCAAACAGACTTCACAAGCATAAAACAATCAACGAACCACTAACAAACTAAACAGATGCAGGGACTTAAAGGGGTACAGAGGGGTAACAAGACTAACAAGGGGCAGGTGAGATTAGTTAACAAGGGTTGAGACAACAGGTCACAGGTGAAACTAATTAACTCAAAGGAACTAAACAGGGAAACTAAGAGCTAACCAAGAAACAGGAAAAACAAAATCTAACACTGGGAGTAACAAAAAACAATAAAACATAACTAAGGCTCAAAACAAGAAACCAAAACTGAATTCAAAAATCACCAGATACAGGAACTAGAAAAACTCTTACAAATGAAACACTAGGGAACAAAATACAAAAACAGAGGGGGAGGGATTTAAACACACAACAGAGGGATCCATAAACAACCACATGCTCAATGAGTTGAGCCATGCGGCCAACAGGGAGCAGGCGAAAACACAAAGACTGACAACAGGAGGGATGGGATGATCAGCAATGCCTGCTGGCCAAATGGAGAAGGGACACAGAGTGGAACAGGAGCTGACCTTGACAAGGACAGGAGAAAGGGGACAGTGTAATGGTACAGAAGACAGGAGAAAGGCACCACAGATCACAGACATCCAGCTGAACGTGTGCAGGAGTTCCACACTTCAGTGGCCACAGGTGGGGAGGACTTGGAGCTCCAGGAACCAGGAGTGTAACAGATAGGACATCAGCTGCTGTCGATGCCACAGGGTGGCGTTGGGGCTGAGCAGGGTTTCTGGCCGACAGCTGCATTTGGGCTTAGATGAGCTTCCCTCTCGGCGCACCACCTGAGGAAGAGGGTGGCACAGTTAGAGCGCCCCCATGAGCACGGCACTGGGAGCATCTGGGAAGCTGCACCCCACCTGTTTCCAGAGGTGGTCAGTGAGGGACTCTGCGGACAGGAGGACATCGGTGGACACGTGCTCCTTCATACACTCTGGGATCTCACAAATCTTCATGAAGACGTCCTGCAGATATAAAGTAACGGCAAACGAGCATGAACATAGTTCCTGAACACTACTGTACATTAACACTGTACTGAGAATTAGGGTTAATACAGTACAGTATAAATACAGTGACTGAACATTAACACTGTGCTGAGAGGGTCAATACAGTACAATACAGATACAATAACTGCCACTAGTTTACATTGACACCATATTGAGCAATTGACAGTACAATAGATTTACCATGCCCTTGAGTGTTAACAATGCTCTAATAACACAGGAATTGTTCTGTACTTACAAGGTGTCTTCTATCGTGTATCGGCGGCGAGGAATCAACCTGAAGTGGTAAGACGCACATCGGGAGTTCATTAACAATGCAAAGAAATACATACAGTATATATGATTTGCTTATTTTTTGTTGTATTAATTATTAGGGCCCAAAAGCTCTTTAAACCTAGTAGTTCAGTATATACTGAGCTTACGCATCATAACCCCAAGCACCCACACCTGTACAGCCAGCTTGCTCCTCTCCTCCAACAGCTTTGACTGCAGTATCTCCTTCAGCCTCAGGGTGTCTCTGTCCCTCTCAGCACAGGGGGGCGGCATGCAGCCTGTCGCTGTCAGCCACAGCAGCCACAAAAGAATAGCTCTTTGCCCATAATGCACTGCAAAAACATGATTTTTTTTGAGTGTGCTAAGGTTCAGCAAAGGGGACAAATTCCAGCAAAAGCCAGACAGTGAGACAGTGAGTACAAGGAGGAGTCCTTCTATCATTGTCAGAAGGATCGTAAATCATCTCACACATGGCCTGCAAAGACAGGACTGAGTGCAAAGTGTCACCTTAGGCTCATGGTTCTTACTTGTTCCAGTGACCGCACTTTCTGAGTCTTCCACTGTCCTCTGATTCTTGCCTGGACTCGATGGTTCGTCGTTTGGACTTCTTGCGACTCCTTTAGACTCTGAGAAACCCAATGTAGACTTATCCTCTAGGCTCTGTGACTCCTCATCTGGACTATGAGTCTTCACTCGCTCTTTGACTCCTGGTTCGGACTCCTTCGATGGACCCAGTGATTCATCCACGGTGTGCCAGTCCTGAGTTTGAGTTCCTGTGCTCCCTCTTGCTGTGCTCTTCGCAAGGACCATGTTGAGCTGAGCCCTACATTCTGTATATATAGTTACCTGGAGGTCCCTGTGGGTGAAAGGGGTCTTTCCTCCTATTTATGACTTGACGTCTTCTCAGAAAGCCCTCGGTGACTACCCAACATTCTGTAGAACTCATTGCTGCTGGGAGACGGGAAAAGAAACGGTAATATGACCACCCCCGTTGCCTTCAGGAGTTCCCTCCACCCTCTGAAAAAAATATAGATTTGCTGTAAGATTTCTTGCATGAGCCTAAGAGTCTAAAAGTGTGAGTGTCACACCAAATGTGTGAGAGTTGGCCATCTTGGTTATCAGTGCTTTACTATCTCATATAAATCCAGAGCCAATCCTGTAGAACACCTGACACTAATCAAAGGCATCATTATAAAGTAATGAGAACAATATAAACGATTCCTCACAGCAGGAAGGGGCTAAGAAGCCAGAAACATTAAAACACTCTCATTACAGCAACAGAACACCATTGCCTGGAGAGCGCAAAATCATTATTTCCTTTAAAATGGATAGCTGTGGTTCTGGATGTTGGCTGACATGTTCAAAGCCGTGCTGTATCGCCTGGTAAATTAGCTCTCGTGAAAAGTGACCTTTCCTACTGCGAACGTCCATGCCCAGACTAAAGGGATGAAGCTAACGTGGCTGCTGACCTCATACGTTGAGACATTTCCCCCCAGATGCCGTCCCAATGTCTTTTTTTCCTGTCCTTCACTATCTTCTGATAATGATACTAAATATACACTGTTGTGAAGGGCCATCTATCGAATAAATTGAGCAGGACTGAATATTCAGCAACAATACTGCTGAAGTCCGGATTTATATTTCAGGGCTTAAAGCCGCCTGATTTCTTTGCACTACCCTAATGTCATACTTCAAGGTGGCGTCGGATGCTGCTGATCCTGTAACTGTTCCAGCACGTGCAAATGGTTACTTTTGAATACTTACTTATGCTCCTTTGTTTTATAAATCCAATGACCAGCTTTTCATGACTGACTGGAAATGCAATTTCTTCATATTTTAATAATGACAAACACATCAATCATCTTCTTGTAAAAGTTATTCCATTGAATGGACAGCACTATGAAGTTTAATCCCCTGTCAATCTCTGACTGGAAGAATATGGACTTATGTGGAATCACGGATGTAAGCGTGGGGGGCAACACATATAACGGTAAATGTGAATGGGGTGAGAGGAATGTGACAAAGCCGAGATTTGCTCTGGAAACATTGTAACTGCATAATTTGTTACTGTAGTATAGCCCAGAGCATTCCTCCATGCTGACTCCGCCTCCCAGGAACCTGGCCCAGACTTTGCGCGATCAAAGAGCTCCCCGTCAATCAGGTTCCGGCATGTTCCTTACAGCGGGGCCAGGCAGCTCTTAGGAAGTAGTTGGATTTCATTCCTCTGTGATTCAGTTCCGTGGTTCACTCCTGTGTCAGCTTCCCGAGGCTGAGAGGCGGGGGTTTCACAAACGGTTCGCCATACATGGCTTTATCCACAGTAGGGGAGTTCAGGGACAGTTGCAACATGTGGCAGTTGCAACACTGCAGATTTCTCTAATTAGAAACAAGCTAGAGTTATGACAATCACACTGCAAATGCTCAGTTGCACCCTCCGTCTTTCTGCAAGATTGCAGCCAGTTTTGATCACATCTTCTGGGGGAACCAAAAAGCAAGTTAAGAAAGTAAATTTTTTTATGATCAAATTTTTTCTCATAGTGTCTAATCTGTTTGCATGAAGTATTGTAAAGTTGTATCATTTGAATCTGCAGTTTCTTAGCTTTTAACAGACTTAGCTACCATG
>JAODLC010000054.1:10088540-10101338 GCA_026781145.1 Hippopotamyrus pictus | reverse complement strand
GATCAGCGACCAATCGGTCATTTAGAGACAGGCATGCATTATACGGCAGGGATGCCTTTTTCGGCATAACACCTGTTCCCGAATGAAAATCAGTCGGATAGTCAAAATTAAAGACAAAAGTTTATTGCCACAACAAACGACAGGCATAGCCAAATGTAAATGTTGCTTAATAACAGCCTAATAATAAGCAAAACAAACGATCCAAACTCAAATAATGTTTGATATTGCCATGCCCACACATAGCCTTACCAGCTTACAATCAAATGTATTAATAAAACTAATATTATATAAAATGTACATTAGGCTACCCTGCACGGTATTGGGTTTTATAGGCTACCTAAGTGCACTGTCCATTTTCCTTTGATTACCCGATTGGAAGTCCTATACACGAAGGCGAAGACTAGTGTTTGGTGCGGTGCTTTATATTACTGTGTTAAAAAGGATATCGTCCACAGTTGATGGCCTCAGCTGACTACTTCACTCCTGGATGACGGGAACTTGCGGCGCTGGATGCCGGGGTGGCGAGAGTAGATCTCGCAATATGAGCAATATCGGGAAACAAACGCTCATGCTCTCTCCACCAAGACAAGACGTGAAAAGAGTTGTTTTCGTTATCTGAGATAATTTCGAAATTCTCCCACACGTCGGACTTGACATTAGTGGAGTTATTGGCCATAACTTTAAACTGTACACTCGCTAGTTTTCTTTTCAACCCCTCAGCATCCATTTCGAACAACTGCAGGAGATCGCATGCGTTTTTTGAAAATGAAAGTGGGAGAGATTTCCGGTGTTCCGCGCGTGCAGGCATAAACTGATATGAATTTTACGTTTTATCATCTTGAATGCAGGGATTTTTTGTGTGTCACTAAAATACAGTGGTACCTCAGAACTCGTACTTAATCTGTTCAGAACTCCGGATCGAATTCTAAAAAGTTCGAGTTTTGATCGAATTTTCCCCATAAGAAATAATAAAAAACCAATTAATTGGTTCCAGACCCCAAAAAATTACACCTAAATATGTTTTTTTTTTAAGCATTTAAACACAAAATGAACAGGATAAAACAAGAAGAGCATATACTATACTAAACACATCTAAGCACATTTATCAAAACAGTAATTTGTAAAGTAAGAAAATAAATTAATCCAATCAATGTGTAAAGTTAAAAAAAAAAACGTGTCCTGCCCCAATCGTCCACTCCTTCCGCGTGCCACGCCCCCTCGTTAACCCTGTGTGGAATCCCCGTGTGATCAGCTGTTTCTGCTTGTTGTCATTAGTAATCTGTATTTCTTCCGCATTTCAGTTTGTTTCCCCATTCCGGTTATTGTATTGTCTGTCTGCGTTTTGCCTGCCTGTAATTAAACCCGTATTCCCCGATACCCTGACGTCTGCGCCTTTGTCTCCGTTTAGTCCCCGCTCCGCACATCAATATTATTATAATTAAATGTATTAATGGTTTATTATTAATATTAAAAGAATTAACAAGAAATCTTTATTTTAAAATGTATTTTATTATATAATAATATAATTACTTTTACTGTCTATCATTGTCTAAATGTATTTTTACTGTCTAAATATATGTATTCAGCTAGTGTAAACATACACGATGCTATCACCGCGAATGCCAGGCTGAGACTGAAGTGTTACCCTTTGTTTCCGCTGAGAAACGTGCTGCGTGATTCATTTCCCCGCGCATACAAGTTATCTTAGGTCGGCATTCACGGTTTGACTTCTGAGATTCAAATCGAGCTCTAGGTCATGTTTTTTAACTGGCTGGTTCGACTTTTAAGAAATTCGAGTTCTAATGAGTTCGAGAACTACGGTACCACTGTATAGCCCTAGGGTATTTTTTGTTGACACATGTTTTGAAAACCGCAATTTAGACCCGCACTCTCCTGCGTCCGACCCGACCCGAATCGGTATCCGATACAGTAGAATATTTTTCACCCGTTTCATCAAAATTTGCGGGTCACCCGTCGGGTACCCGAACCCGTGCAGGACTCTGCCTGGCAGGACCTTTATGGGAGAGATGGTCATACTAATATTATAATATAGATGGAGTTATGGCACTAGTTTAATTGTATTAGTTTTGTAGCTTTTGGTTCTGAGTCTTGTTTATATTGTTTATATTATATTAAAACCTTTGTTTTAATATAATATAAAACCAGGGAAATTACTTGAAATGTTTTCATATTTTTTTCTATAATTGCAGATTTGCACAATAAATATTCTACGTTCATGACTACTTTGAAAAGTGTTAACAGTTTATTATACAACTTCCTGCTGCAATGCCTTTGCTATGGACATATGTTACCATTTCAAAAACAGTTATATTGAAATTTACAGATCAAATCATATACCGCAATATTTACCGTCTACCTCTCTATGGTTCAAATTATACTGCAATATGAATTTTATGCCACATCGCACAGCCCTAGAATAGAGGCAGGAACCCTCTTAATAATGGACCTTTGCTCTTCTCCTAATACTAACACCTGCAATCCGAAAAGCAGAAAAACCAAAAAGTCAGTATGAATAAAAATTTTATGTATTCATTAAAATTAAAAAGAATTCAAAATTTAATTTAAGTGATTATGAAAGTGTGGATACCTGATCCCATATGAATCAAGAAAAAATAAGAATCACAAAACACATATTATGGTAAAGAGAATACAGTCAGGATATGTCTCCTGAAGAGTTACAGATACCCTATAAGAAGATCCACAAGGCTGAAAACGTGATATTGGAGGGCAGGACACAACTTAAAGGTTTTTTTTTTAAATGAGGCCAACCCTGCATGTGAAGCAGGATGAAGAGGGGAGTTTGGGATCTTTGGTGGAATCAGGAGAGGTGAGACCTCCCCAGGAAATGGTCCAAGCTTGTCATGAAATAGTTTCTGTCCCTTCATCCATCCATCCATTAATCATTTTCTTTCTTTCTTTCTTTCTTTCTTTCTTTCTTTCTTTCTTTCTTTCTTTCTTTCTTTCTTTCTTTCTAGTATTGAGTGTTATGGACAGTTTTTTTGCCATCTCAGCATAACCCAAATATCCCACCATGTAAACTGTAATTTCTATGTCTTTATATCAAATACCCCTCCGATCCTGCATTTGGACAAACAGGTATGGATGGAAAAATCTTTGCTCATATTGTTCTCGTATTAACACTGACACAGTAAAAAGTATTGTCAAGTTCCCGTTATGGGCAGGCTGGTCACCTCTGGCTGCTTGGTCCAAACCGACTGGCATCTCAGCCTAGCTGGAGACGGTGTGGCAGGGGACAGGGGGCGTCCCCCTTCTGCCCTGTTCCTCTGAGGTGTAGCAGTTCCCCAGTAAGGTGCCAGCCGCTCCCATGAAGGCAACTGCACCCTACACACAACTTCCCCCACCCTCTCCAGGACCAGACACAGCCCCACCCAGTGGGTGTCCAGCTTAGGGCACCTGCCCTTCTTCCTGGTCGGGTTGTAGGCCCAGACCAGCTCCCCCGCTGTGAAGTGACGCCTTTGGGCATGGAGGTCGTAATTCCATTTTTACCACAGCCCAGCACTCAGCAGCTGTCCCCTGGCATACTTGTGAGCTGTATCAAAGTGATCCTGGAGCAATCTGGCACACTCAGGCCCAGCAGGGGCAGATGCAGCATCTGAGGGTTATCCGAAGGCCAGCTCTGCAGGGGTCCTGATCTCTCAGCCTAGCATTAGGAGGGCTGGTGTACAGGAGGTTGAGCTCTGGACCGCAGATCAGAAAGCCATCAAGACCACAGGTAAGTATGCATCCTAGTGCAGCTGATGGGAGGATGTTAAGATGGACAATTGTTCTGTGGTGCGGGTTTTTGTGATCCCGAACCGTGTGCACAAAATTCTACCCTTGATCGCTGTGGATGGACCCGGGGACCCCAAACCTGCCGAACATCCCCTCAACCAGGGCATTGGCCACAGTCTCAGCCTCCTGGTCTGGCAAAGCATAAGCCTCCGGCCATTTAGTAAAGTAGTCCATGGCTGTCAGTATAAAGCGGTTCCCCTGTGTTGTGCATGGGAACGGCCCCATTACATCAACCCCCACCCACTGCATGGGTGCTGGAGCTGTGCTCTGGACCATCCCTGTGGTCCTTCACATGCCACACAGATGTCACAACGCCTGCAAAAATCCTCCACATCCCTCCTCAGCTGCCCCCAGTAAAAGCCCTGACGCATGCACCGGAGGGTTTTTGTCACGCCAAAGTGCCCAGACCCCACAGAGCCATGCAGAGCCTTCAGCACCTCCTCCTGCATCCCTTCAGGCACCAGGACCTGCCATCTCTTCTCCCCTGTCGCTGGCTCCACCCAGGCTCGCTGCAGGACCCCATCCGGTAGGCGTAGTGTGTTGAATTTTGCCCATTGTCCCTTGAAGACCAGGTGGAGGGCTGCCAGCTCTTCCCATGATGGTCGCCGCTGTGTGCTCACCCATAGCATAACAAGTTACAGGGCTGGGTCACATCACTGTTTCTAAGCCCACTCAGCAACCTCCACCCCCTGCAGTTCTCTGTTCCCTGAGTGGTCACCCCACACACCATCTTATCCGTCCCCGAGCTAAGCTCACCTTCTCTAGCATCCCTCTGCTCGCAATACTTGCATTCTTGCGCACTGCATAGGCACTGAGACAATGTGTTAGCCTTGCCAAGTCGATCCCCTGCACGTTGGACCACCGTGAACTCATAGCTCTGTAGTTCCTCCAGCCAATGAGCCTCCTGCCCTTCTGGCTCTTTGAAGGACGTTAGCCATTGCAGGGAAGCATTGCCAGAGTGCAGGGTGAAGTGCCGACCACTCATGTAATACCTGAAATGCCTGATGGCAGAGACTGCAGCCAACGGTTGGCAGTGGGTGACACAATACCTCCACTCTGCTTTACTCGGTGCCTTGCTATAAAAGGCCACCACCTGCTCTCCATCCGGCCACCTCTGGGACAGAACCGCCCCCGCCCCCAGCCCCTCCCCGCTCGCATCAGTTTCCAGGATCAAAGGCAAGTCGGGATCAGGGGGCGCCAGGATGGGTGAGCTAGTCAGGGCTTCCTGTAGAGCTTGAAAAACTGCCTGGCAATTCGCCGTCTAGACGGTCTTTTTGCAGCAGCTTGTACAAGGGGGCTACAATGCAGGAAAACCCTCATACAAACATCCTATAATAGGAAGTTAAGCCTAAAAAACTTTTCAGCCCTCTCTGATCAGCTGCCTGGAGGATCGCTGGCCGGGATCCTAAGGAGTTTTGCTGTGAGGAGGGTGCAGCAACGCACTGCACCAGCGCATGATCTGTAACCTGACCTGACCTCTCTGATCTACAAGTGTGGGCCACTCGTGTATGGTGTGCACCTCGTCCTCTGCAGTGCCCACCCCCTCACAGCCTATCCTATGGCCCAGGAAGGTCAGTTCCCTGCTCAGGAGCCTGCACTTGTCAGGGTGTAGCTTCACCCCTGCCGCCCTGATCATCTCCAGCACCTGCTGCAAAGCGATGACTGCTGAGGAGATGGAGTTCCCAGTATGTCATCCAGATAGACAATACATGTCTGCTGCGGGGCCCCTTCCAACATTTGTTCCATCAAACGCTCAAAGGTGGCTGGTGCATTACATAGGCTAAAGCAAAGAACCCTGAACTGCCACAACCCCTTGCCAGTGCGGAACACAGTCTTAGGTCTAGCTTCAGGGGACAGAGGGACCTGCCAGTAGCTGCTCTTCGTGTCCAGGGATGAAAACCAAGAAAAGCCAGCTACCCGGTCAAGGTATTTATCCACACGTGAGAGGGGGTAAAAGTCTTTCTTTGTTACCCCATTGAGCTTCTTGTAATCAACAAAGAAGCGCCACTCTCCCCCCCCCTCTTAGGGACCATGACCACTGGAGATGCCCAGGGGCTCTCAGAAGGCTCTATTATGCCAGCACTCAACATCTTCACTAGTGCCTGCTCTGCAGCTTCCAGATGGCCCGACGGAAGGTGGTGTGGACACTGCCGTATGGGAGCAGCATCCGGGTCAATACTGTGTTGCACCAGGGAAGTCTACCCCAACTCGTCGTCATCACATGCGAAGCATTCCTGGAATTCCAGCAACAACTGCCACTGTTGTTCCTGCTGCTACTCATCCAGGTCGCTGGCACTCCTGTGCCGGTTCTCCCGCAGAGCCGCCATTTTCCTACCCTCTTTGTCCAGCAAAGCGTCCGGTCTGCCCTGTCCATCCAGTACCCGGCTTGGAATGCACACTTGGATAGTAGGAGCCTCAGTAGCAGGTATGGGTCCCTTTATGTGGCTATGCCGGGTCCCCGCTGGGTTCCCAGCCTCCTGATAACAGGTAGGTTGTGTGAGGCATGCCAGGGGCTGCTGCTGAGGTATACCATGTGGGCTGTTTTGGCAGGGTTGCTGACATGCCTCCGGGCTGACTGCCTGGGTTCCCCCTGCCACTTTACCGGCTTGCGGCATTCACCAGGTCTAACTGACAGCCCTGATCCCTCAAAAAGTCTAGACCCAGAATGCATACATGATGCGCCTCAGCTACCCAAACCAGGTGCTGCACGTTCTTGACCCCAACTGCTAACCTCAGCAGTCCCCTCTCTCTCATCGGTGCTAGCTCACTAGTCACTGTGCGGAGCTGAACTGCTGTGCCCTCTAGCTGCAACCCTTCTGGTACCACCTCTGGCCGGACCACTGTAACTGCAGACCCCATGTCTACCAGTGCCCGGAACCTCTTCGATGCAAACTGGAATGTGGCAGAAGTCTGACACCAAGGGCCGCCCCACCACAACCACTCCATGCTTGCCTCCCCTGTTGCTCCAATTGGGCAGGGCAGCCCGGATAGGTGATGAGTGGGACACAGGTGTGGGGACCTGCAGAATCCTGCCTACTGCAACCTCGCACCTTTTCCCACTGGTTTAGCTTGTGCTGGGAAAGATCTGACTAAGTGGCCTGGCTGGCCATATCCTCAGCAAAGATGAACTGGTGCCTGCTGTTGCTGGCTGGAGGCAGGGTTAACCCCCATATTATCTCTGTGATCTCTTCCCAGGCAGGCTTCTGCCCCACCCCTCCACACTCCCCGGCTGCCCTAACTGCAGGTGGCGAGTCAGTACCCTGCAGTGCGGCCCCCACTGCCATCTCCCTCTCTATTGCTAACTCCAGGGCATCAGACGGGGTCTGTGGGCGAGCCAGCTGCATGTGCACATGCAGATCTGCCAGAGAGAGCGCCCTGACGAACTGGTCGCGGGCCAGCATGTGTGTGTAAGCTCGCCTAGTAGTACCATCTCCATACAGCAGCAAAGCCCGGCTTGCTCGCAATGGCAGTTTCACTTCTGACATCACTGTGAAGCTCCCCGTTATGGGAATGAGGATGTAAGTGGCTGAAAACGAGCTTTATTTAGCTGCTGTGTGCCAGAACCATGCCATACACACTTTTATATCCCAACACCTAGTCGTAGTCTAGACAACAGTCTTGACACGGTACCCCTTTTTCCTGGGATCCTTCACTTCCCCTTCCCACCTCCTCTCACTCTGTCACACAATTCCTAAACACAATACAGTATTATTATGCATAAACAGCAAACAATCTTTCTTTCTTTACTCCTGTTGTTTTTGCTTTTATTCTGGCATCGGTGGCAGTCTGCTGTTCAGTGTCAGCCGTAAAGCTCACCCAGAGCACCACACCGGCCTCGACCAGCCCTGCTTCTAATTTACATCTCCTCATGAATCCTTTGTGCTATTAACTGGCAGTAGATACCTTAAGTATCTGGTAGATGCATCGGTGTAGCACGAAACACTGCTAGATAATTACGGAACTGGCGTCAGCGCAAAACAGTTAGCGGGCGAAAGTGAAAATGCCGCATCATGCCACCAGGGGGAGCATCGCGCCAGGTTTCCCGGGTGGGTGCTGACCGATGTGCGCGCAGTGCTGGCGTGGTATCAGTGAATGAAAGCATTCAACTGTTAGAAATCAAACCGCAGACAGAAAGTTTTGGAATGACTGCCGGGGCGTTTCTAGCTATTGAAAAAAATTGGGGCTAAATAAAGTTTTTCCGGGTGCTTGACTTTTTTTTTGAAGGAATACTAGCATCGCGGGTAAAATACTCGGGGCTATAGCCCTGAGTGATCGGACCTAACGACGCCCTTGACTGACTGTTTAACTTTAAAAAGTGCTGACATACGATAGCCTAATTAGCGAGGATTCAGTTCTGCAAATCAATTTGTACTTGTTTGGGACAGGGGCGTATTAAACGTGTGTGCCCTCCCCAATATTTCATTTGGCTTCAGTCATCCCTTCCATGAACAGACCTTTATACTTAAATTACTAAGTATGAAGTACTGTATAAACTCTTTCTCGTCTTCCAAGTTTGTCCGTATGGTGATTGTGCGCACATGGTCTCCTGCTCGAAGCTGGTTTACTGAGCAGATTGGGTTTCGGCGGGATTGCGTTTAAAAGGCCTGGTCAGCTTGGACAGATCGGGTCTCACCTCCTTAGATATAATAAAAGTGCTCCTTGGTGCGGGAGGCAGCGGGGCGATGGGGGCGCTGTAGACGGACGGCTTTTTGACAGCTGCGGGGGAAAAGTATGGGTGAGGGTGCAAAAAAAACCGACGAGCCATTTATAGGCAGAGGAGCACAGAAGAGGGAGGGAAGGAGGGAGGTCTAGTGGGAAATATAGACTGGGGTGGAAGCGGGATTGTACGCGCCTTCAGTGCAAGTCGCACCGGATTTACACTAAATTCATCGCGAAAAGTTGCTCAGAGCAGAGTCGAGGTTTGTTTCATTCATGTATAAAGTATAATGGAAAGCAGAAAACATTCATGAACAGAAGGAATCAAAATTATTTTTGAACTTGAGGGAAGAAGAGGAAGAAAAGTTCCACTATATCACACGGTTTTACTTTTGAGCACATTACGTTTGAAGTAAGTTTTCGCCAGTTTTGATCGGGAACATATATATTTGGAGAAACGCTGTTTGGTTAATATGCAGAAAAGAAACGGTGCCAGGCGCCTCTTCACACGTGGCGTCGGACCTCTGTCCCGCTCAGGGTTTGCTGGCAAAGGTCTCTTTATTCTGTTTGTCTGTATGCTTGGAAAAATGCTGCAGATGATCATTTTATTTTTATTTTAACTTGGTATGCTGTCAAAGTTCGGGTTTTATCTGTCACGCGAGAAATACTTTCGTGACGGACGGGTGGCATGCATGACAGTGGGGACATGGGCCTGTGATGCTCATGTGCTAATATAATACACACACGCCTTAGTATTTCCTGTAGGTTTCATATAGCCTATTTGTATCTACACTGCACAGTACTGTATTAACCCTCTGTCTATGTACAGTGTTAAGGTACAGTAGTGTTCAGTCACTGTATCTATACTGTGCTGTATTAGCCATCTCTATCAGTACAGTTTTAATGTACAGTAGTGTTCAGTTACAGTATCTATACTGTTCTTTATTAACCCCCTCTCTCTGTACAGTGTTAATGTATAGTAGTGTTCAGTTACTGTATCTATACTGTTCTTTATTAACCCCCTCTCTCAGTACAGTGTTAATGTACAGTAGTGTTCAGTTACTGTATCTATACTGTTCTTTATTGACCCCCTCTCTCTGTACAGTGTTAATGTACAGTAGTGTTCAGTTACTGTATCTATACTGTTCTTTATTAACCCCCTCTCTCAGTACAATGTTAATGTACAGTAGTGTTCAGTTACTGTATCTATACTGTTCTTTATTAACCCCCTCTCTCAGTACAGTGTTAAGGTACAGTAGTGTTCAGTTACTATATCTGTACTGTGTTGTATTAACCCTCTCTCTTAGTATGGTGTTCATGTGACTCTTCTCTCTCTCTGTCAGTGCTATGGCGCCCTCTTTGTCCCAGGCCTACAGTAGGCGCTACTGGATGGCAGTGACAGCAGTGCTGGAGAACCTGCTCTTCTCTGCAGTGCTGCTTGGCTGGGGCTCCCTGCTCATCATGCTGAAAAATGAGGGATTCTACTCCCACCTGTGTTCGAGTATGTTCTGTCACCTTGCTGACACATATGAGAGAAGGTGTTCAGTGACAGTCAACAAATGACAAATGGTCCCAGAGCCATCTTAGCATGTCTGCTTTGTAATATCTTTACAATGAATTCCCTGCTTCTATAATGAAGAAATAGGTCCCTGTTTACAGAATGCTAAATTCTTGCAGTGCCAGGTCTCAGGAAAATGTCCAAGTTCCAGTGCCAGGTACTAGTGTCACATTCCAGCATAATATGCAGGTTCCAGCACAATGTCCGGGTACCAGCATAATGTCCACCACCCAGTGTCTGAATCCAGCATAATATCCAGGTTCCAGCATAATGTCCTGATTCCAACAGAATGTCCAGTTTCCTGTGCCATGTTCCAGCATAATGTCCAGGTGCCAGTATCTGATTCCAGCATAATGCCTTGGTCTCAGTGCTGGGTTCCAGCATAATGTCTAGATGCCAGTGTCTGAGTCCAGCACACTGCCTAGGTCTCAGTGCTAGGTTCTAGCATAATGTCCAGCTCCCGGCGCCAAGTTCCAGCATAATGTCCAGGTGCCAGTGTGTTACTCCAGCATAATGTCCAGGTTCCAATGCCAGGTTCTAGCATTATATCCAGGTACCAATGTGTGACTGCAGCATAATGTCCAAGTACCAGTGCAAGGTTCCAGTATAATGTCCAGCTGCCAGCGTCTGATTATAGCACAATATCCAGGTGCAGAATAATGTCCAGCTGCCAGCGTCTGATTATAGCACAATATCCAGGTGCAGAATAATGTCCAGGTGCCAGTGTCCAGTTCCAGCTGCAAAGCACAGCTTCTGGTCTCCTGCTTTCAGCACTAGAGTAAATGCCTGCTTTCTGACTGCTTTGATGACTGTAGTTTTTGCAAGGATTTGCATTTCAGATACGTTTTCTCCCTTGTCTCGGGCCAAACACCGGCCTCTGCTGTAGTTCGGACCTGTGCCCTGCGCTCCGTTACGAGGTGGGGGTTAGCCTTAGGCCTCCTGCCTCCCTCACACAGACGGCTCACCTCTGCATCTCCTCCGCACGTAGAGAATGGCACGCTGAGTGCTAACGGCACTGCTAGTGCAGAAGAGCAGCACTCCTCGGCGTGGCTCAGCTGTGTGGAGCAGGAGGAGATGCTGAACCTGGGCTTTACCATCGGCTCCTTCCTGCTAAGTGCCGCCACGCTGCCGTTGGGCGTGCTGATGGACCGCTTCGGGCCGCGTCCCCTGCGGCTGCTGGGCAGGTGAGGTATGCCCGCAAACGTCCGCCAGTGAGACCCGGCGGACCCTGGCTGCGAATCCTCCCCGCTCCTGCTTGTCCTCTTCGCGATTCCTCCTGGCTTGTTGTTATAGGTGTGGCTGGCTAACTGGTCACCAGTAGGATTATTAGACTAATTTTCCTGAGGTTCGCTGAGCCCTGGTCCTCCGTCTCTCAGCTCCTGTTTTGCCTTCTCCTGTGCCATGATTGCTGTGGCGGCGTATAATCCTCCGGGTGAGTGATTCCAGTTTGCCTTCCCTTCACTGTGTCTACTGTATGTAACCCCATCTGTAACTGATCTTCACAGTCCTGTGTCTGTACTTAACACACCCCTGTCACTCAGTCTGTAGTTCACTGTTCTGGTCAGTTAAGCGGCATTATTCTCTTTACAGTGTTGTCAGCTCTGATCTTCATTGCTGTTTCCTTTAATGGCTTTGGAGGAATCTGCCTCACCTTTACATCCCTCACGGTGAGACATGCCTACATTCTTCCTTTCTGGGATGAGTGGGCCAAGTCCCTGGGAAGTCGGAGGATGGGGAAACAGATCCCGGGGAAGTGTGAGGACAGATGTGGGCCCCCGGTAAGGGCCCATGAAGAGTGTGAGGATAGGGACACGGGCCCCTGGGAAGGGTGAGGATGAGGTTGCGGGCCCCTGGGGAGTGTGATGATAGGGGACGTTCCTGGGGAATGTGTGGATGGGGATGTGGGCCTGTTAGTCATAGGAGGCTCTTTGTAGCAGGCTGTGCTTGGGGTCACTGCCTCAGCAACAGCTGTGAGTGAGAACGTCACTGTGTTACGGCCCCTTAGCAGCACGTGACTCTGCACCAATCACGGGCCATGGCCTTGGCACACACCCTCCACTCGACTCACTCCTGCCCAATCACAGGCCGTGTCCTTGGCACACACCCCACACTACTGCCCAATCACAAGGACACACCCGTACTGAGAACAGGCAGGCACTCAGCTGACCACCAGAATGTTCTGCTCATTTTTCCGCTGTTTATTGTCCTCCCTTGACCTCCAGAAGGGGTTCTCCACAGGCAGGTGGGGGGGGGGGGTATATTTATGGGTAACAGGAGGGTGAGCGATGGCAGGCAGCTGAGAGGCTAGATGCGGACGGCGTGTCACAGTGGCTCATTGCTATGGTCCTCCCATGTGTGACTGAGCACTGCTGCCTGGTGTGAACCTTCCACAGACCCCAAAGTGAAGAAATTGTGCGGCTTCACACATGGCCCAACGTGCAGAATTAACCTGAAGGGAGGACCTGGAAGGCAAGGGCTCACTGTGTTCAATAATGATGTTTGTTGACGTTCACTGGTTATTGTACAGTCATGGCCAAAAGTTTTGAGAATGACACAAGTATTGGTTTTCACAAAGTTTGCTGCTTCAGTGTAGATCTGTCAGGTGTTTCTATGGTATACTGAAGTATAATTACAAGCATTTCATAAGTGTCAAAGGGTTGTTGTTTGTCCACCTGCCTCTTGAGGATTGACCACAAGTTCTCAAAGGGATTAAGGTCTGGGGAGTTTCCTGGCCATGGACCCAAAATGTCGATGTTTTGTTCGCCAAGCCA
>JAODLC010000054.1:10068153-10086260 GCA_026781145.1 Hippopotamyrus pictus | reverse complement strand
CCCTGGGCCCCCCCCCCCCCCCCCGCTTATGTCCCTGAGGCCCCTATCCTCTACTGCTGTCCTAAGGGCCCTCCCCCCCATGTCCCTGAGACCCCTTCCCCCCCGCCGCTGGTGTCCCTGTGCCCCTTGCTTTACTGCTTCACCTCCCTCATCTGATCATGTTTCCTTTATTTAGTCGTTACTTGTATATACAGACTGTATATAAAATACATGTAATGTTTGTTTATATAGATTTGTATTCCATCGTGGGCCTGTATTACAAAGCTGGATTTCTTGCTGAGCTGAATAGGTTGTTTGATTTAAGGTACCCCAGTGTGAATGTGTTATCTGGATAAGCAAGAAATCCTGCTTCGTTATAGATGCCCATTGTCTCTCCTTCTCTTTTAGTTACCAAACATGTTTGGGAACATCCGTTCCACCATCCTGTCCCTCATGATTGGCTCCTACGCCTCTTCTGCTGTCACCTTCCCAGGCATCAAGGTAGCTGACCCCTCACACCTCCACCGCTGATTCCCTGCTCATAACCTTTCATCGGGCTAAGCCCCTCACCTTGTCAGGCAGCCTGACATCCGCGTGGTGATGCTTCCTTTCTGGTGACCGCTGTACTGAGCAGCTTCTGCATGATAAAAAGTCACATGTTTTGTTATTTGTCATAAGCAAGATGGTACACCTTTAAAAAGCAGAAAAACTCCTTAGCTGACAGTATCCCCTAAAGGGGTGTCGATGATGATGATGATGATGATGATGATGATGATGATGATGATGAAGGCATATCAATGGCCTTCCAGCGAAAAGGCCTGCAGCAGCAGTGCTCATATCCTCAGCTAACTATGGAGTCCAACTAACTCTCTCTCTCTCTCTCTCTCTCTCTCTCTCTCTCTCTCTGTGCCACACTGTCCAAGCTGATCTATGATGTGGGTGTGTCCTTCCGGGTAATCATGTGGACTTGGGCAGGGTTGGCTTGCCTCGTCTTCCTCAACTGCTTCCTGAACTGGCCTGTGGAGTCCTTCCCAGACCCGGAGGAAGCCACCTACACGTCAGTCTAACCCACTGTTATGTTTCCTTAAGCTGCCATCACACTGCATGGAAGAACAGGCACAATAATGGCAGCGTGTGACTCCGTGAAGTGAATGCTGTTGGGTCATAGCCATAACCGTTACTGCCTCTGCACACGCTGTAGGGCAAGGTCCTCCAAAATCCAGTCCTGGAGCTTCAGAATCCAGCACAGTTTGCAAATTTCCCTGCTGAAACACACCTACTAACCCCAGTATTTAATTGAATGAGATATGTCCGAGCAGGGAAATCTGCAGACTGTGTTGGATTCCGGCCCTCCAAAACAGGACTTGGGGAACATTGCTGTAGTGTCACACGTCTGCTGTTGCAGAGTCGATGAGCTGAAGCACAGTGCTCTGTTTCCGTCCCCGACGCGCTGTCCCCTCGTGCGCTCCCCCCTGGCAGGAAGCACATCAAGCTGAAGGGCCTGGCTCTGGACCACAGAGTGACCGGTGAGCGCTTCCACAGTCACGTGATGGTGGTGGGCCAGCGGCTCAGCCAGAAACACCGGGAGCTGGACCACTCCACAGAGAGGCTGCAGGGCGCCGGCGGGCCCGGTGAGAGCATAGAACCAGAGACGCCAGCAGGGACACGAAGGGAAGGGAGGCATTCTAACCCTATAGTGAACCATGCCCCCCCCCAAACAGTGCAAAGCACTGTCCCGTTTCGCAGGTCGGTCTGCTCCCCCATCTTCCTGTGGAGTCTCATCACCATGGCGATGACCCAACTACGCATTATCTTTTTTATGGGGGCCATGAACAAGATGCTGGAGTTCCTGGTGACCCACGGCAGCAGTGAGTGTGTCCCGCGTCATACTGTCCCCCTGTCAACCAGCCCCCTCGTTATACTGTCCCACTCGATACTGCCCCATCATACTACCCCCCAGTCATACTGGCCTCCGTCATACTCGCCCCTTCATTATACTGCCCCCTTGTGATGCCCTTGTCTCGGGTTGTGTTGCTCTCTATGCCTGACTTATGGCTCCTGTGTTCCAGCCTCGGAGGACCTGTTGCAGGAAGCTGAAAATCAAGGTGAGGTCTCTGTCACCATGGGAACGGCCCTCGCCCTCCTCGCTTGGCTGCGCTATTCCGCCGTGCTTCGGCTGCTCTGTGCGGTTCTGTGTGTCTGGATGTGCAGGTCGGCGACAGCGCGGTGATCATTTCCGGTTTGTCCTCTCGTGTGTCCGCATGTGTGTGTCTGTCTGCTCTAGGGGCGGAAGCGGCTGCATTTTAGGCCGTGACCTTGAACTCCAGGCGTCTTTAAGGTATTGCTGTGCCGGCTTTGGCTGCGACGACCCGCGTTCTACCTTACGTGTTCACAGGCCCCCTGTTCAGGCTGAGGGGCCCGCAGCTGGTATGGCATGTGCTGGCATACAAGTACCATCAGGGTGTGATGCCCCTGCCTCATGTCCCCTGTCTCCCCTGCCCACAACAGTGAGCTTCTACTCCTCCCTGTTTGGCACCCTGCAGCTGCTCTGCCTGCTCACATGCCCGCTTATAGGCTACATCATGGACTGGAGGATGAAGGAGTGTGACAGCCAGGCGACTCTGAGCGATTCTGATGGAGGGAAGCAGTGAGTCACATCTGGGGTCTGGGCATGTGGGGGGTAGTCCAGGCGTGCGGAAAGGGGGAGGTCTGGCTGTGTGTGTGGGGGGGTGTAATTTGTGGTTTTACTCCACCTTTCAGCCTCCCAGCACTTCCTAAAAGGGACAGAAAGATCCAGAAACTGACCAACGCCATCAGAGCCTTTATTTTTACCAACGTGCTGTTGGTCACCTTTGGGGTCATCTCTCTCGTGGATAACCTGCCCTTACAGGTGAGCGTGTATTATTATTATTATTATTATTATTATTATTATTATTATTATTATTATTATTATTATTATACTAACAATACTTTCCAAGTACACGTCTTTTGCCACTGTGATGGACTGAGACAGATGCCTCCCCCCTTCCCCCTCTTCTCTTCCCTTCTCTCTTCCTTCTCCCCCTCCTCACTCCCCCATCCCCTCTTCTTTCCCTTCCTCCATCCCCTAATCCCCTGTTTCAAGGTCGTCGCCTTTGTCCTCCACACCATGGTCAGGGGCTTCATTCACTCCTGCTGTGGTGGCCTGTATGCAGCTGTGTAAGTGCAGCCATTGGGTTGGATCATACAGAGGAGGCCGCGTGAGAAATGGCTCATGAGGGGCAGGGCATATGGGGGGCCACATGAGGCATGAGCTGTATGGGGTGGGGGTATGGGGGGTGGCGGGTGTTAGGGTCCGGGCACTTCCTGCACTGTATAAGTCTATCTTCAATTCTCAGGTATCCATCGAACCACTTCGGCACCTTGACGGGGCTGCAGTCCATGATCAGCGCTGTCTTCGCTCTTACTCAGCAACCCCTGTTCATCGTCATGGTGGGGCCTCTGCAGGGCGACCCCTACTGGGTGAGAGCGGAAGTGAAACTGAAAGTCACAGCTGCAGAAATGTTCACGGTCACTGTCATAGTTCTGTGATCTTAGTCATAATCATGGTTACTGCCAATAATTCTGTGACCTTGATAATAGTCATGGTCACTGTCATAGTTCTGTGATCTTGGTCATAATCATGGTCACTGTCACGGATCTGTGATCTTGGTCATAATCATGGTGATTGTGATGGTTCTGTGATCTTGGTCATAATTATGGTCGCTGTCATGGTTACGTGATCTTGGTCATAATCATGCTGACTGTGATGGTTCTGTGATCTCGGTCGTAAACATGGTCACTGTCAGAGTTCTGTGATCTTGGACATAATCATGCTCACTATCATAGTTCTGTGATCTTGGATATAGTAGTGCATGTGGTCATCATTCTTTTTCATTAGTGGATGAAACTATGTACACTATGTACGTTTGCACTGAATGCACAAATACTGCACATTTGCATTATATTTCAGATTTTTGCACTATATTTTAGATTCTTGATTTTAGGTTGTATATATTACATTGTATATTTTAGATTATATCTTGGTTCCATAGATAGTATTTATATACTGTACTGTATTGTAATTTCTCTTTTTTACTCCTACTTTACTTCTTACCTTTTTTCTTTTTTTTCTCTTCTATTTCTATTTTTACACGGCCAAATAATGGTGACACAGAGATACATTTCACTGCATGTTGTACTGTATGTGACAAATCTCTTGAATCTTGGATCTTGGATGGTCCTGAAATCAACTGGCTTTGGGCATGTCTGTGAACATGTATCGTTCTCACACGCTGTACCCTAACAGATCAACCTGTTAACCAGCAGCATCATCACATTTTCTGTCCTCTACCCCCAGATCAACGTGGCCCTGCTGATCTTCTCGCTGACTGGCTTCTTGCTGCCTGCATATCTGTTCAACCACTGCAGACATCTTGTCCTGGAGAAGCAGCAACGAGAAGCAGTGAACCAATCTGTGGCAGCTGACAAACAGGCCAACGGTCACCTTGTTCAGCAGGCTTAGGACCTGAGGTGCACGTTTAGTGACTTCATCTACAGTAACAACAGTCTTTTATTACAAAAACAATGTTTTGATTGTTGTATATGTTGATAACTGCACCAGTACTAATGCAATAGTCTAAAAAGCCAAACCAAAGGAATCTCAGGGGCTGTTACCCTGGGGCTTTTATGTAAGTGCTACAAAACATGAGTGCTGGCTGAATGGGGATTAGCGTCATTATAAATGTGCTGTGTGTTGCCTGCATATACCGGTTTTGCTTTACTTGTGAGGACCAAGGGACTTCATGAGGCAGCAAATCCTGACATGACACACTTTGTGAGGACTGGAGGCCAGTCCTCACATGACAAAAGTCTTGTATTTTGATTGGTTAGTTATGGTCAAGGTTAGGTTTGGATAGGGATTAAGATTGTCATTGATGGGATTAGGGTTATGCCCATGGAAATGAATGGATGGATGGTCCCTACAAAGATGTGAATACAAACGTGTGTGTGTGTGTGTGTGTGTACTCGCTTAAAGATGCATGTTTTCTTAGCTTCAGTATTTACTATGTGAAGCACGTACACAAAAATTCATTACAGATAGTCCCTAGGCTACAAACAAGATCCAGTCCCTAAATCTGTCTTTAAGTCAAATTTGTTGGTAAGTTGGAAAAATAATGATACAGTATACAATAATTATACAGAAAAAAATAAAAGTAACTACTCACAGTACTGTACTGTACCTCGAGCCAACAAACCACTGAAGCCTCGCAATGTTTTCATGTGCGTCGCAAAGATGTATGTGCATTTGTTATTGCGAACCATTCTATTTAACCCAATTTTGTAATATTTTAGACTTTATGACAGCCCGTTCATAAGTACGAGTTATCCATATGTTGGACGTTCTTAACCCAGGGACTGCCGGTACTGCATGACTGTGACGTCTGATAAAGAGCCAAAGTGTGCCAGGGACCCCTGACAGCCACACACTGATCAAACGGCGGAGCTTTATGTAGCCGCTTTAGCCTGTGTGAAACGCTTTCATCACCGCAGGCTGTCAGCCTGCAAGAGTGCTGCCACCTTTGGATCAACATGGTTTAAGTGACATTCCAGCCCATAATAACTGTGGTAAACTAAATTCAAGATGAGAATGACGTTTGGGAGATCAGTCTATCATTAAATCATGTTATTTTCAGTTTCTTGATTATTGGTTCAGAAGTAGATCTGTGTGTACGTGTAGTGAGTCATCTGCTTGGTGTTTTCATTACGCAGCAGTCCAGCTCAAACATGCTCAGGTTAGTTCGGGTGCTTAAAGTGTTTATAAACGGTGTTCTTTGTTCAGGCCAAATTTGTTTTGTACCTGTTTATAAAAAGGAAAAGCAGTACCTCACGAATTTAAGATGCAGGTTAGATTAGTAGCCAATGACAGAGAAACACTTGCATGTGTAAGATGCAATTAACATCAGGGGCAGGCGCCTCTCCTACACTGACTGTTCACTGGGACAAAGGCTGCTAGCAATTTGTGACTGCAATCCCAGAGTTCACTGGGGCGACAGGTGCTGACAAATTGTGTGCCTTTTGGTACAATGTGCATTTGTACATAAGTGCTTTTCCAGGCTTAACACTAATTACAAATTGATATGAGGAAACCTAAAAGTTATGGTAAGGTAAGCAGTTCGGCTGTTTCAGTGTGGTGCTCATATTCTAGGTTAATCAGAGTAATTTCAGGATTTATGGGATGGCTTGCTCACTCGCTCTGCTGTGTCACGGGTTCGCTCACAAGTTCAAACTGATTGAGAGACACTCCTGGTTTAACGTGTGTTTTGCTGTGCAAGCCTATGAAGACTTTCAGAGTGCTGCAAGATACAATAAAATAAATGCAATGCTATGATCTTGGATCTGTGCCAATCATGCAACTAAGCCAATTTATGTCCTCTTCTTCTAGGACAGGAAAGCCTTGGGTTGTACATGCACTGATCACGAAGACAGCTTCTGACATGGTTTTAGATAAGAATCCATGCCACAGTCAGATTCAGCACCTGACAGAATGTGAAGCAATAATAGCACAAGCCTATTTACAACAAAGAGGACACGACACATTCAAATAGAAAAGAGCACAGCCGTTTAATTAACAAAATTTATTAAAGTAAAGCTGTGTGTGGACTCGGGGTCTCTGTCGCACCCAGTCCGAAAATGACTTGAATTTCAAGTCCTTCCTGCTTCGGTGCATCTGCACAGTTATTCAGTGTCTCCAACAGTTCCTTCTGCTTCACAGAGTTAAAACAAAAAGAAAAGGGAATCGCCTGGGCAAAAGACAGATGCAGACGTGTGTGTGAAGACAGACATCTACTCCGCAGCCAGGCTCCAGTTTGGAAGGGCAAGGCTGAAAGGCCAGGGGCTCCCAAAGGCCTCCACCTTGCCGCCGGTCCCAGGGATGGAGAGCTGGTCTGATGCACCACCCCCCCCCCCTCCAATTCTACCTCAAGCTGCTGCTGCTGCTGGGCTGGGAGCTGGCCAGGCCGGGGTGGTCTGGGCTGTGCCGGTTCTGGGAGGAGCAGAGGAGTTAAACTGGCTTAAACACACACATACACATATACAGGGTACTCATCACGCGTGTGTCACAAACCCCATAAGCACACACACATGCACAACTGAATAGGCACACAGGATCAGCATCTACTGGTAAAACGTGTCCTTTATGGTTATCAATTAAATACCGACATTACGCCCCTGCCGGCCACCCTCCTCCTTGCATGCCCCCCACCTTCTTTTTCTTCTTATCCTTCTTCTTCTTTTTGCGATCGGGATCATCGTCTCTCTTCTTCTTCTTCTTCTTATGGTCCGAGTCCGATGGCGTTTCTGTCCGAAATCAGGGTGCCGAGGTTAGGCTGGCTGAAAGCTCACGGTGCATGCGGGCAACACACAGCGCACTTATAACGATGCCAATCCCCATCTCGTGAGACACGTTGGCATGCAACGCAGCGGCGCTCGCGCCGTACCTGGGGGCAGCGGGTCCTGGGGGCGGTGATGCCGGTGCTTGTGCTTGCTCTTCTTCTTGGGGGGCTGGATGTGCATCAGTCTGTACTGCTCCGGCAACTGTGGACACAGAGCAACGCCGTCACGCAGGCCGTGTCCCCCGCACCCGAGTGTCACACGTGCAGAGCCGTGAGAGGGGTATGACAGGACGGGGACACAGTACCGGTCCGGTGTGCAGCCGAAAGCCTGTCAGCATGGCCCCCGTCAGGGGGTTGAAAGAGTTTCCACAGACAGGGGGCTTCTCTATCAGCGAGCGGAGAGAGCTGCCGTCCTGGGAGCCTAGGGTATCAATCATGCCTGGGGGGAGCAGAGGTCACATAACCCGGAGGTTAGCAAGCCTTCCTCTCGCGTTCGGTTAACCTCTGAGCACCCTGTACATCTCGCCAGGAAGCATCACCTGGCAGCTCAGGCAGGAAGTTGCTCAGCTTCTCCTTGACCTTCTTGCCGCAGAACTTGTTGTAGGCGTGTTCTAGGCTGTAGTGTGTGATCAGGTTGGTGTTGCCCGTCAGTTCGTTGCCCACTGAAGCAGAACACAAGAGATCCCATTAAGACTATCAACGCTTACGCGGCTACCTTAGGGCAGCCCAGTTCAACACCGCGGTAACACATCATACCAAAGCCGTATCTGTACAGCTCAGCGTGGGAATACGTTCCGATTAGTTTTGCCGAATTGTAAGGAGATTTTATATATTATACACACACACACACACACACACACATATCAATAGTTTTGATATATAAACTGAGGATTAAAGTTTACTCAATGGACATACATATAGGTCACGGACCGAGAAAGATGGTTGAAAACCAGAGCATGCGCATCGCAGGAGTAATTAGCGTCTTAGCCCGTTTAATGTGGACCACAGCTATAAATGGCTGTGTAACCCTCAGCTTGCGATATTTAAAATCACACCTTGCATTTTTTTAGACATACACACTCGCTATTCTGGAATTACCGGGTAGTTCTCTGAGTAAATAGAACGGCTCGTTCATCGCCCCGAGCTTCCGCAGAGTAGGCCCGTCATCCCCGAGCTGGTGTGGAAGCTGTACGGTCATCGGGACCTGGCTTTGAGGTGGTGGCGGAGGAGGCTTCCCCGGAGCGAAGCCCAGCGCTGATGAGCCAGTGGGAACCTGCGCGTCATTTTGGGCGTACAGAGACGAAAATATTTCCGTCATATCTGTCTGAATTAACTGCGTATATAAATAATAAATTATAACACTTTTACGACTAACAAACAACGTCAAGCTTCTGTTTTTGTTGCCCGTAGCGTTACGGCTTACGTACCATCAGTTCTCTTTGGATACCGTAATAAACCTATTTAACAGGGTTAGAAAGCGTTCTGAAAGGAATCTCAATATTTGAAGAACCGAAGCAATTATTTCTATCAATAGACCTATTCGCAAATGAGGTTAAACCCATTTTGCGATTATGAGTGATCGCACAAAAAGCGACTGATTGAGACAGTGATAACATATTCCAAAACTGTTTTCCCCATTTAGACCAACTCTATAACGTCAATTACGGTAAATAAACCACTGTTACCTTCCCAACTTACTTGAGTCTTCCCACAAAACCAATCATGGCTCACAATATGACCAGAACCCTCCCCTCGACCAATCATAGTTTAGGTAGGAGGTTCGTCCGTGCTGCCCTATTACTTTCCGACTTAAAAATGACTTGCGATCAGTGTATCTGCTTCCAGTCCCAGTCGTAACCATTATAAGAATTACGGATACACTGATACAAAGATAGTGGCCTCCGTACTCAAAGAAATCCCTTAAAAAGAGTACGGGCATTTCCTCGCATAGAAGAACGGGACGCAGCGCAGGCTTCAGCATTGCAGCCTGTTGTCTCTGCATAGCCGAGGCGGCTTTATAGAAGATGGCGCTGCTGACCCCCCTGTTCGCCTTTCTCTACCACCTGCCGCAGGTGTATAAGTGGCTGCTGAAGCCCTATTATGTGGCTTCGATCTTCCTAGCGGTCGCCTTCCTTCTGGTCCGCAAAAGTCCCGGCATTTGCGAGCATCTCCCCACACAGCGGGAGGACGGCAACTCCTGCGACTTCGACTGGGTGTGTATCGCGCGTGGAAAGGGCTAGAAGACGGCGAGATGATGCAGGGTCTCGGGCTAAGTGTGGATGGCTTAGCTCGTCTTAATGGGTTTGCCACTACTGTCGCCAGTCAGACAAAAGCGCTTGCGAAATTAATGCAATGTAAATGCACTGTGAGAAATGCAGCTGCGTATATCACTATATGGGCCTTGCGATGGCACCCAGCGTCTGCGGCTCCTGCTGCTCAGGATAAGCGGTGCCGACATGCATGTGTCACGCTAACCTGTTGCGTGTGCTGCCCCGCAGAGAGAGGTGGAGATCCTGATGTTTCTCAGTGCCATCGTCATGATGAAGAACAGGAGAGCCAGTAAGTGTTTACCGGCCTCTGCTGCTTCTGTGTAACGCCGTCCTGCGTACGGAGTCGTCATATGCTCGTTGGACACGTTCTCCTTTGCTGGGTTATTAGAGGATTTGCCTGAGCCTGTCACCTTCCACACAAAGCACAAACACAACAGTATTATGTTGACATGGCCCACACATAGCAGTGCTTGCAGCTCGCTGCAATTCTGTATTTTTATTAGTTTATCTTGTCTGTTTCTTTACCATCCGTTACATGACATGACCGATTTGAACATTAGAATCCTGAAATCAAAAACCAAATTTTTGTCTTTGGGACTGACCCTGGTTTATTTGTGTACACGGCTCATTTCATACTTGCTGATTAGTGGTGGCGGCTTAATAATTAGGGAAGCGCACTTGTAATTGAAAGATTGCTGGTTCGAATCCCCGACCAGCAAGGCACCACTGAGGTACCCTCAGCGAGGTCCATCTCCCTGCTATGTCCCGACGTCACATATAGGTCAAATGCAGAGGACACATTTTGTTGTGGTGTGTCAACAATGACCACTGATCACTAAATTCTAATGTCAGAGGAATAATTCCTTTTGTACGGCATTATAGTTGTGTTATTCCAGTTTTTTGTCTGTGTGGCAGCAGCCAGCACCTACAGTGGTGACCACATTGATTGCCACGGCCAGTTTCTGCATACACACACAGTTCTGCTTATTTACTGTCAGCTTGTCTTGTCTGCTAAAAGAGATTCAGCAGTTTGGTCTTGGCCGGCTGTTGTGGCATTTATTCAGTTTCAGTTCATTTTGCCCCCCTCCCCTCCCCTCCCCATTTCAGTAACTGTGGAGCAGCACGTGGGGAACATCATCCTCTTCTCCAAGGTGGCCAATGTGATCCTCTTCTTCCGGCTGGACATTCGAATGGGCCTCCTCTACCTCACGCTCTGCATCGGTAAGAAGGGCGGGTTCTTACCCTAACCCTACCCCACACTCTGCATCGGTAAGCAGGGCGGCTCCTGAACCTAACCCTACCCCACACTGCATCGGTAAGAAGGGTGGGTCCAAAACCTAACCCTACCCCACACTCTGCCACGGTAAGCAGGGCGGGTCCTGAACCTAACCCTACCCCACACTCTGCATCGGTAAGCAGGGTGGGTCCTGAACCTAACCCTACCCCACACTCTGCATCGGTAGAAAGGGCGGGTCCTGACCCTAACCCTACACCACACTCCGCATCGGTAAGAAGGGCGGGTCCTGACTCTAACCCTACACCACACTCTGCATCGATAAGCAGGACAGGTCCTGACCCTAACCCTACCCCACACTCTGCATCGGTAAGAAGGATGGGCCTTGCGGTGTGATGTCATTCAGCGGTGGTACTTTACAGTTTTTATGGCAGTGGAAAACCAGTACCTTGAAGTACCATACTTTTGGTACTTTTCTGAAATACAGTACCTGGTGCAGTGGAAAAGCACCAGGGAGTAAAAGGCCAGTGCCCCCCCCCCGCCCCAACACCCATACTCTGACTGCTCTGCTCTCCATCCCAGTGTTCCTGATGACCTGCAAACCTCCAATCTACATGGGCCCAGAATACATCAAGTACTTCAGTGACAAGACCATTGACGTGAGTGTCCCAGCGGTACAGATCCACACGGGAGCCTCACCCCCAAAGTTCTGACACAATAGCAGAGCATTCAAAGGGTATTCCAAAGCAGTGTCTCCTATGTCCGTCGTAGGAGGAACTTGACAGGGACACTCGTGTCACATGGATCGTGGAGTTCTTCGCCAACTGGTCTCCTGAGTGTCAGTCCTTTGCCTCCGTCTACGCTGACCTCTCTCTCAAGTAAAGCTCATCGCCACACATGCATGTGAACGCACACACACACACACACACACACACACACACACATGTCCACGGGGGTCACGGGAGATCACACGCATGTAACCATCTGCTTCACAGGTACAACTGCGCTGGCCTGAAGTTCGGGAAGGTGGATGTGGGGAGATACGGAGAGGTCTCTAAGAAGTAGGTCCCCTCGCTCTATCTCCATCGGTTTAGTGTGTTTTTCAGATCACCATTCTGCTGAAGTTGTGTATCAACCATCACCACTCTGTATCATTGCCCTTGTCTGTATGCTATAACCATTCCTCTGGCCCCTCCAGGTACAAAGTGAGCACCTCCCCCCTCTCTAAGCAGCTTCCCTCACTGCTGCTGTTCCAGGGAGGCAAAGAGTTGATGCGGCGTCCCCAGGTGGACAAGAAAGGCCGTGCAGTTTCCTGGAGTTTTACAGAGGTGAGGACTGTGTGCTGATCCAGGGTCTCAGAACATGCAGTTTGAAGGTGTAGATCACAGACACTATGATGCAGTTGTGCTGTGCTTTAAGGGTTTTGAAGGTCAGGTGCCGTCATATACGGACACGAGGCTCATGCCAATGACTCATCTGCTTTATCTACAGGAGAACATCATTCGCGAGTTCAACTTGAATGAGCTGTACCAGAAGTCCAAGAAGCTGTCCAAGGGGAAAGCGGAGAAGGTGGCTGAGCCGAAGTTCCCAGCCGTGCCTGAGGAGGGCGAGCTGGAGGCAGGGCCAAACGGTCAGGATGTGGTGCCAGAGACCAAGAAGGACAAGTAGAACAATGCCAGACACCACATTTCATTACGCATCAGTCCTGTTCCAACAAACTATTAGATGGGATTATGCAAAAAAAAAAAAAATAGCAGTGACAGATGGAGGGAAGATGGACCTCAGGAGAGATGGTGGGAAGTGAAGACAATGGTGGACATGATTATTATTTTTTTAAATTGTAAGTCTTTATATCAGTGCTTTAAATTGCAGATCAATTGACAGCATACATCTATGTAATGATCTCCAGCATGCTAGCTACTCATTTGATATTTAAATGTTTTCCTTTCTCAGCCAACCCAAATCAGTGATATATATATTTTTTTTGGAATCTATTACTGTAGCCAAAAGTGACACTGAGGTAACAACCCCAAAGTAGCATGGATATGGGGAACTGCTCACACAGAATAACCACCCTGATTCACACTCAGGGTGTAATAGTAGGTTCCAGTCACCTGTGAAAATGCAATCCCGGTCAGGGTCTGAGTTTCAGAGGCCCTCTCTGATCCGAGGCACATCAGGGTCCGGGGATTCGGAAGCCCTCTCTGATCCGAGGCCTGTCGGGGTCCAGGGATTTAGAGACCCTCTCTGATCCGAGGCACGTCAGGGTCCAGGGGTTCGGAGGCCCTCACTGAGCCGAGGCACGTCGGGGCTGGGGGTTCGGAGGCCCTCACTGATCTGAGGCACGTCGGGGTTCGGAGGTCCTCTCTGATCTGAGGCATGTCGGGGTCCGGGGGATCAGAGGCCCTCTCTAATCTGAGGTATGTTGGGGTCCAAGGGCCGGAGACCCTCTCTGATTCAAGGCACCGTTTAGCCCAACTGCTTCACTTGAGCACATCATACTGCTGTGGGTTTCCTGCTATCAGGTACACAGCCCATGGCTGACCATCACTTTGTCCCCCCCCCCCCGCAGGCCGTGGCCCCATCTTGCAATCCTATGGAAACACACCATATTTTTGTTGGGCAAATTGTTTTACCATTAAAATTGCTTAGAGTCTCAATCCAAGGTCATGACGTGTGTACAGATTTCTCGATTTATTCGGGGGGGGGGGGTGGGGTGGGGATTGGGATCGATCCATGAGCATCTGTCATGTCGGTTGTCTGTGTTAAATGCTGTAGCTGGGGGGGTGGTCCTGTGCCTTGCGTTACTCCCCATACTGCCATATTGGGTTTTATGATGAAAGGAGAATCAAAGTAACAGTTTTGTGGCCCGAGGGGTTAGGCTGCTGCTTAGAATCTCACAATAATGATGGATCAGCACTCCCATTTTACATCAGGCAAATTAAAAAATTTTAAACCAAGGGCTTTCAAAATGTTTTACAAACAGTTTATTATCATTGGTCAGCCATACTGACAGACATACACACAGCCAATCACACTCACATATGCACAATACACACAAGCCCCGCCTTTCCTGTTATTTCTGCATAGGCATTGGCTGGTCACAACTGCTGTCACATTCTAGCCTTCTGACATCACAATGTCACACAGTGCAATTTTAAAAGTTTAAACACTTTCCTCTGACTGGATTGATGAGACATGAAATTTCATAACATTCCAATATAAACCAGATCATCATTTTGAAAGATGTAAATCTTCCTTCTGGGTCCCAGTCCAAAAATGATTGGATTGGTTCTCATATACAATGCCACAGTCACATAATTGGCCAGCCTTTGTGTGGAAGGTGACCTAATGACTTAACTGAAACTGACATTATAAACATCCAGAAATATACAGCAATTCAAAACGAGGTCTGTCATTCCTCAGTGACTATATCAGAAAACCCTCAAGAAGCAACTGCACGCTAGCATTTTGAAGGGAGGATCAGCCATCCATGCTCTGCCAGGGCCCGTGAAGGTGGCAGGCCATGCCGGGCCTCGGTCTTCGCTTTCGGCGAGAGCTGAGACGGGCAGGAGGTCCAGCTGGCTGCACGAAGACTGTCCCGTCCAGATAGCCACCCTTCAGACTCTCGCTTTTATTAAACCCATGGTATAAATTGATAAAAATGTAAAAATAAATAATTCAAATAAAAACGAACGCCGGCGCCCGACAGCTGCATGGGCAAGCGGGAGCTGCCCGTCAGTCGGCAAACGCGGCCCTGCGGACAGGAGGGAGCGAGCGCCTGGTCGGGCTGGGCTGCGGCGGCTAGCGGTCAAAATCCCAATGGGTAGAAACGATGTGCATCACTGTGGGCTTCACCTTCCATTCCTGGGTGTTTCAATACAGTTCCTGCTGTCACAGCAAGAGCGAGCCAGCAGAGGCCACAGTGTGACGAGTGACACGGCACCCCGGGCTTCAGTCGCGGCTGCAGAACACGTCCGTGCGCCTGCCCGGACCCAGTCGAGTGGCGTACTGGCCCCCAGCAGACCGCGATCCCTCATTAAATCGGCCCCCGTCAAACCGAGATCTCATAGGTGGTCCCACCGACGCCTGTGACTTTCTTCACGCCACCTCCCTGCTTGTGGGTGGGGCTGTGCAGAGAGGATGTGCTGTGATTGGCTGGGCCTGGCCGAGTGGTAAGAGGGGCCGGGCTCCCCATGTGCGAGGGAGAGGATGGGGAGGATGCCGAATGATGTGGTGAGGGTGGAGGGCCTGTTTTTGGCTGCCCGTTTGAGCGGCTGTAGGACTTCATCTGAATCTCATCCCTGAAAGGGAAGGGAGAGAATGTGGGGTTACAGAGAGAGAAAGCTAGCAATGCCACCCAGGGCACCAGCTACGAATGAGGGAAGGAAAATGCGAGCCAGCAGCTAAGAGCCAGGAACAGGAGAACATTGCCGACTGCGCAGCAAGCCCACGAACCCTATGCTGGGCCTGGCTCTACATGCTGCTCTAATTATCTTGCATTTGTCCATTTGACCGTCCGCCTCCCGGCCTTAACCAGTACCACACCGTGTGGGCTTATCTAGCGTTTCCCGGCATTCTAGTGCACTTTATTCATTCTGTATGTGCTTAACGATCAGTTTGGCCACCATGCATCGTCATGGAAACTCCCAGTCACATGACGCCAAGTTCCACCTTATACGCACACAAAGGGAGGCAATGCCGACAGGAGGGGGCAGCAGAAAGCGGCAGGGCCGTACTCACTTTGGGGCCTGGATGCCTGCCCCCGCCGAGGCCTTCCTCACCAGCCGGCTCTGCATCTCCGCTGCCGCCGCGCTCGAGTACGACAGAGACTTGCCCAGCGGGGGCCGGTGCGGAAGGGGGCCTGGAGACACGGTCCCCTGAGGGGAATCCGGCGAGCCCAGAGAGCGCGCCCAGGCTACCGGGTGCGAGTCTGCCAGCACCGGCGCCCGTGAGAAACGCAGGGGCCGCGCGTGGTGCTGGGGGTGCCGCTGGGGGTCCCTGTCCACCGGGGTGGGGGGCGGGCTCACACCATGCAAGTAGGCCTTGCGGGGGGAGGACAGCAGGGCAGCCGAGGCCTGGTGCAGCCCGGGGTCGCGCTGCTGGGCCAGCTGCGCGGACAAGAAGGGTGAGCTGTAGCCCAGTACAGGAGGGTGGTGCACGTGCGGGAGGTGGCGGGCGTGCGGGGGGGCACGGGGCCGGCCCGGGGACAGCGCGGGGCCTGCCGCTTCAAAGTCGGGGCTCCCAGATGGCGTCAGCAGGCTGTCATAGGAAAGGCTGCCACTGCGTGGAGTCTGGTTAGCCAAGCTCTGGTAGCTGGTAGAAGAGGCGCCCTCTGGTGGTGGCGGGCCGAGGACACTGTGGCCGGCGTGAGCAGAGCGCACGCTGGAGGAGCGCGATCCCGCCACAGACAGCACCGTGGGGTCCGAAAAGGACGGGAAGGAGCGACCACCCAGGGAGTAGCCAAGGATACCACCCCCAGAAGTGGTGGGCCCCGGGGCCTCAGCATTCGGCTCCCTGGGACCTGGCTCCCCATGGCAGCCATCCAAACTGGGCTCAGAGCGGTAGGCGGCCTGCTGGCTGGACTCCAGGAAGGACGACGACTCCTTCAGGCTGTCGCCCCGACTCATCTGGCAGGGGTGTGACAGAAGGGTCAGTCAGCTGGAGGCGGGGGGGTGTTGTCAAATTAAATAAAAGCAGAGGCAGTGAGTGAACACAAGCAGTCAGTCGTGGCGATGAAAAAGGTGGGCATTAGCCCAGGGTCAGGGGGCCACCAGGGGGTGCTCTCTGACGCACAGCAAGGCTCGGTGTGTGTTACTGGATGGAGCTGGGCCACCTGGGGGCGGACCTGAGCCACAGAAGGCAAGCTCGTCAAGGAATCCTTCAAGGGGCCCAACTGACCCCAGCACACACACACAGTGAGTAGCCTGAGCTACTCGGCGAAGGCGTGCCGATGCAGCAGGGCTGATGCTACAACAGGGGGAGCTGTGTGGCCTGTGTTCTCTCTCTCTCACACACACACACACACACACACACACACACACACACACACACACAGAGCTGCATACAGAAGCAAAGCGGATCACAGCACTACAACACACAGAGCAAACAGAGGCCAACTTACTCATATGGATGGACTGACAGCAACTGAGCCAATGGGTGAAAAAGAAAATATGATGAGCCATGCAATTAAATCACAACACAGAGGATGCACGGTGAGGAGGGGATGCCGCTCAGCTGGTCTCAGGCGGCAGGGTGCCCACCACTGGGGGGTGCTCACCTTGCTGGAGTAGGACTGGCTGAGGGGGGTGTGGCTCTTGCTGGGGCTGTTGTATGCCGCCCGGTACTTGTACATGGTGGGCGTGGGCGGGGTCTTGTTCAGCAGAGAGCTCTCTGGAATCAGGCAGATGCAGCAGAGAGTATTAATTCACCTGCCTGCAGACACTCACATAGAGGGGGGAAGCAATACTAACCCTCAGAGGCAGCTACAGAGAGCTGGCCCCGGGCCAAGCCGGGGTATCTCAACTCTGGCTTGGGAGGGGGGGGCGGCTCGGCGTCGGCTGACTGGCTCTCCATCTCCAGACTGCTCTTTGACTGGGGGGGACATTAACAGACAGGGATAGTACAGTGTGGCACGATGCCTGGGGACACCAAGACTCGCTACGGACAGAGTCAGTATGGCTCAGGACGGGGTCCAGGGATTCCAAGGCTCGCTAAGGATGGGGCTGGTACAGCTTAGTGCAGGGTGTGGGGACACCAAGACTCACTACAGACAGGGCCGGATACGACTTAGCGCGAGGTCCAGGGAGGCCGAGACTCGCTACAGACAGGGCCGGATGCAACTTAGCGCGAGGTCCAGGGAGGCCGAGACTCACTATGGACAAGGCCATTATGGCTCAGCATGAGAGCTGGGGATACTGATGCTTACTACAGAAAGAGCTGGCATGATTCGGCACAAGGTCCGGGAACGACGAGGCTCACTATGGACAAGGCCGTTACGGCTCAGCACGAGGTGCGGGAACGACGAGGCTCACTATGGACAGGGCCGTTACGGCTCGGCACGAGGTCCGGGAACGCCGAGGCTCACTATGGACAAGGCCGTTACGGCTCGGCACGAGGTGCGGGAACGACGAGACTCACTATGGACAGGGCCGTTACGGCTCGGCACGAGGTCCGGGAACGCCGAGGCTCACTATGGACAAGGCCGTTACG
>JAODLC010000054.1:10055825-10066332 GCA_026781145.1 Hippopotamyrus pictus | reverse complement strand
GACAGACAGGCATGCAGACAGACGTAAATCAGAAAGCATAAGAGGGCTGGACCTGGGCGCCTGTGAGCTGCACAACACGTGGGAGACATTTCTCCAGCAGCCATCTGTGAAAGGGTTCACGCCACCTCGAAATTTCCCTGTCACCTGTAAGGGAACACGGGGACGTCACTGCAGCACCAGGCTACTCAACTTACGAAACACAGCGACATTAACATCACCAGGAACAAACATTAATTACACGAGTGTGAGTGAGATGTTGGTCATGGGGAGGTAATTCTGAAAGAACACAGCTGATTTTTAAACATCTGCCAACACAATCACTGAGGCAGCGATAATGTTGTTCTGCATGGCAGACAGCAAATACCTAGCGCAGGGATGCCCAACCCCAGTCCTGGGGGGCCAGAGCCCTGCACATTTTTGGGTTCACCCTCATTTAACACACCTGATTCAACTCCTCGTGCTAATTACCACACAGCTCTTGAGCTGAATCATTTATGGTGGAACAGGGAAAGAACTAAGCTGCACAGGGCTCCGGCCTCCCAGGACTGGAGTTGGGCACCCCTGTTCTAAGCCGAAAGATGCCCAGAGCCTATCAGAGGTTCTCTCTAATCATCAGGAATCATAAGCATCACATACCACAGCTGGAATCAGCACTGACATCCTCACACTGATGAAGTACCAAAGCTGCACTGGCAGACTTACCTGCTCATTGGTGGTTCTCCCTCGGGCTACCAGCACAATATGGAAACCAGTGAGACCTGCTACTGGGATGAAGAAGAGACCAGCCACACACATAACGGCCATACTGAGAGGGGAAAGTCAAGTCATAAAATCCAATTTATGTCGAGACACACAACACGATGATAACCCAACGCACATACAAGGAGACAGACAGACGAAGGCAGAGAGGACAGAGTGAAGCAGAGAGGCAGACAGACAGAGAGGCAGACAGAAAGAAAGAGTGAAGCAGACAGAGGAGCACAGCAAGACAGACATAGTGAGAGACAGGAGCAGACAGAGAAGCAGAGACAGACAGGCAGAGAGAAAGACAGAGAGAGGCTGACTGAGGCCAACAGAGAGGGAGGCAGGATACGTGACAGCAGCATGCAGGCGGTCCAACTGCTGCGTGTGGTGCAGGATGAAGAGCAGTCCGAAACCGAAGACGCCCATGATGTGGGCCGTCAGCGACAGCAGGAACAGGAAGAAGTAGCGGTAATTGCGCCTGCCTATGCAGTTGTTAACCCAGGGGCAGTGGTGGTCGAAGTCCTGGGGGGCAGAGGGGATGAGGTCAGACCGGCTGCAGTGCATACGCATGCACACGCAGACGCCGCCTCCCACGGAGACCCCCGCCCTGCTCACCTCCACGCAGTTGTCGCACACAGAGCAGTGGGAGCAGCGTGGCGGCCGGTAGAAGCGGCAGGTGGAGCACCACTTCATGCGCACCTGGATGCCCCGGATCTCCACCGTCTTGTACAGCGGAGCACGGAAGTCGTCCTCTTTGTCCTCGTCTTCCTCAGCTGGAAGGAGGACACGCGTGTTCATCGCAGTCACGGCCAGAAAACAAAACACGAACACGGAACCATCTTCATGGACTAAAGTTTCCACTGCTGGGCAACTTTCTGGGGAAACTTGGGATGGGCACCTGACCACCGCCCCAAAAAAAGAAAACCACTGTGCTTTTCCACAGATACCTCTGGGAAAGATGCCTGGGTCCATGAAGGTGGCCATGCAGAAGTTTGCCAGGACGAAGAGGAAGATGACCCCATTGTAGACCGGCACGGCCATGGAGATGTACTCCGCCAGCCAAGGACACCTGGGGAGGGAAAACGGGGGCCATGAACTGGCGGACAGGCGGAGGAGCGGAGGGCTCCACCCCCGAGCTGTCCCCCTGCACACCGGCCCATTTCCATGTCGTACTCACGTGAAGCAGAAGAAGAGCGTGGTGGAGCCCACCAGGAAGGCGGTGGCGGCAGCGACGGGAACATAGCGGCTGGGCCGGAGAGGGCGGCCCGGGGAGGAGGATGGGGGCGATGAAGAGGGGCCGGCGGCACCCCCGCCCTTGCTGACCGCGGGCATCACACGCTTCGATTCGGATGAATGGTCGGAGGGAGTGAAACAAGCTCAGGGGCAGGAACAAGGAACAAGGCCAGCAAGTGGCAGACAGAGTGGAGGAAAGCTTCAGGGAAGAGCTTCACCCTCTGGGCCACATGCACTCTGCCTGGACATCGAAATATTTAACCAACCTCAGGTCCATCCTTAATCGTAATTAATAAAAATAACCAGAGAGCAGGACGGTGCAACTGTGCACTCATGCGGACCAGACAGAAGCTCCTGAACACCTTCTGAGTAACTAAACGAAGTACACAGAAGGGAACAGGCACACTAGCAGAGGCTCCCTGAGAACGTCACCCTCTGGGGCTCGATAGAGGCACAGCTGGGGGTGCATTGCGCACCATCCCGTCAAGCAGACAGCTCAGCCTCTCCTACACAGAGCTGCCTAATGCCCCAGAAAAGGCCCACGCAGACAGAAACTGGAGAAGCCACATGGCCATCACTCAGAACCATTAAGGAACCGAAGCCAGAACCATGAGGTCATGGGGTCCAGTCCCACAAGGACACTTACATTGGCGCCCTTTAACCACCTTCTTGGCCAGGGAGCAGCACAGCTGTGTATATGGGCACACTAACATTAAAATAATGATAAACTACCAAAAGCACTCTGATGATTCATGTAAAAGTCGTAACAAGATCATCATTTATTGGTTGCTTGGATGGTTAGAAGGTCTAAGCCTGGAATAAGTACAGCAGCTTAAAAGACGTCAGATTACACCCGGGACCTGACACCTGAGGCTGAACACAGCCATGAAGAATAGCAAGGTGGAGGGAGGGGGGGGTCAGACCCCAGAGAGGGAACAGGGGGTGAGATGGACTGTAATCCTGGAGGAGTTGGACTCTCGGTGCGCTGCGCGATTTCAGTCAAACAGCAAAGCACCACTGCAGGCTCAGGCACGTATCCGGGTGGGTGGGTGCTCAAGCCTCTCGTCACTGATCCAGCCTTCAGCTTCCAGACAAAACTCACAGGCCCAGTCTCTCTAAAAAGAAGTGAGCAGGAGCTGGGCAGCGGCGCGCTGGGGACACGGCACACTCCATGCTTTCCCAAAGAGACTGCCCCTTCCACGGCGGCGACACAGGCCTCCCCCCAACCGGCAGTGGAGGACGGCGGAGCCCAGGCAGGAGCTGCTGGTCAGGTAATACGCAGGAATGCAGGCATCCCTCCTTGCACAGCCAGAGGCTTCTGCTGGGGCCTCAGGGCAGCAGCAGCTCCTAAAACGAGAGAGGGGGTACTTTCCTTACCGAAAGCCAACCAACGGAGGCAAAACAAATGAACAATACCATCCTATTCCAGTGAATAAGAATACTGAGGCTCTGTCAACGTTCTGCGTGAGTGTTAGGTAGAATTTAAGTATAGTTCCCCTTCTATTAACATTCTGAAACACGAAAAGAGCACGGGCAGGCCAAGCATGCCCATTCTCAGAGATGTTCCCAACACCACCCCGCCACTCCAGCTAAACACATTCGACTTAATGCTTGACATTTACTTAAGTGCTTCTGCTCCACAGAACTGCCCTCATGTGCAGGAAGCGGCACCTGCAGCTCATAAAGTAACAGGAGACGGAACCCGTCCCGCTTTTCCCCTCCAGCTCCGAGCACCGTGGAGCCGTGCACGCAGCACTCTGCCCCCTGCTGCACGCAGCTGTTCGTCACCACATCAGGATTGGCAACTCTGGTCAGCTGGCTGGCCTGAGATCTTCAATCCGAATCAAGTCTGCACACATATGTGCACGCATTTACATGTAAGAGTTTTATTGCTTTGTAAATAGACTGTAGTGCTTGCAAAATATCCCAATGCTTTTGATGTAGCTAATTTTAGGTTTATAATGGAATAATACTTATTTGCTGTAAGATTTCTTGCGCGAGCACGAGAGTCTGAAAGCGTGACCGTCACGCCAGATGCGTGCGAGTTGGCAGCCCTGCATGTCTGTTACCGCCGTTATTTTTCATCTGCAGACAGGAAGAACCCTACAGGAATGTAAGCTGTAACCTTTGAAGTGTTAGATAAAACATCCAGTACTCACTAAAATATAGACATCTCTTCACAAAAAGTATAGAGGCAAAGCCTCAAGATGAATTCAAGTAAACAGCAGATTTTAAATGCAATTAAAATATTCAAAACGAAACACCCAAGCGAGACATGCTGACCACCAAAGGAAACAGCGTGTCAGGGAGTCCAGCTGGCTGGTCAGCAAGACCAGCTTCCTGGCACTCAGTGTGTTCTGTACACCAGCAGGCTGTGATGATCACCCAAAGCTCAGAGATCTCTGCCGTACCTCTGTCTGTAGCCACAGTGTGAATTCACCAGACCTGCACAAACTTCACCCAGAAAAATCACCATTTGTTTCCTACATCTGCGCCACTCTTTTACTGGTTTGCTGGATGTTAGTGAGAGGCAGACTAAATCAAATCAAAGTTTATCAAAAAGCACAACAGAGGCAGATGCAGGCAATGTTGGGCATTTGATTAATGAACTGATCTGATCTGGTCTCTCTCTCGCCTGCATCCGGCAAACGGGGAAAATGATGATGCAGACTACAGCCAACTACAGACTAAAACATGAGCTTGTGAGGCTGGGAACATGAGCGTGTTTCTCCAGGACAGCAGAACAGACTCAAAATACTGAAGAGTAGCAGGTAGGTGTGTGAAAGTAGGAGGGCTAACATGCAGGTTCATGACAGCTGAATACTGTGTGGCAGCTTTCTATAACACCATAACTGGCGATGATGGACCACATCACAGCTCCAAGGATGTGCCCTCTGGTTGAAGCACTGGATAAAATCTTAACTCTGAGGGCTGCACATGCACACGAGGCAGAGCTGACAGCCACGATGCACCAGGCTGGCCATCAGAGAAGGAGGCCGCTTTTAGCAGGGGGTCCGAAGCACGAGGCTGCGCTAGCGGAGCACCCTGCGCGCACCGTGCATATCCCGCTTTCCCAGGTTAAAGGGAAGGTTAATGCCGTCTTTCACTGAATGCATCGATGCAAACTTGCTTCGGACTGTCGGGCACAGCAGGCGGCAAAATTTCATACCACGGCATCCAAATGAAGCACCGGCACATCGACCCTAAGCCACGCCGCGGCTTCGCCATTAAAAAGCGTCAAGCTGCCCAATTCGCCGATCTGCACACAGCACATACTGACAGCCTCATGTAAGCCCTTACAGCCCCGATCAACTCTGTATCCCTCATTAATCTCATAAAGCCCCGTGTCGCCCTCCGCTAAGCAGAGCCCGTCCCTGTCACTATGTGTCCGGCTGACGTACACCTTAAGGACGATCCGGCGCTCCGGCACTTTCCCCGGTGGCTCCGTGCCGCCGTGAAAACCTCACGACACGCATTTCGGATCGTTTAAACGTGAAGCCCCTCACCCGTTAAGCCTGACAGGGCCACACCCGGCGCAGGCCCCGGAAAATCCCCGGACTTTCCTGATCACGAGCCAAGGCCAGGCCGCGACTGCAGAAGGGCCGCGACGTGTCCGATGGGCCTCGGGCGGAGACGGCAGGTCCGGAGCCCAGCCCTCACTCCCGGGCCTCCGAGAGAGCCGCAGATAACCAGAAACGCCCCCCCCCCCGCGCCTAGATAGGCGCCCTAGAATCACTATCAGTCGGTATCGCGCTGGTCAGCGGAAGCCGAGCAGCAGCCTAGAGGAAGCGCAGGGCACCGGTCTGACCGGAGTCGTCAGTGCAGCCCGGTAGCGCAGACGCATTAGCAAAGATGAGCATGATGAAGTAAACGCGTGCAGCACACTGCCCCCGCATCGGACACTGAAGACCAGCATGCACGGCAGCCCTACAGAGCACAGTAAACGCACAGTGACATGAACACTAACCTATACACCAACAGCGCGGAGTAACCTGAACACTAACCTGTATACTAACCTCTACAGGAACCGCTCACAATAACCAGTACACTAACCTGCATACTAAATGTGCACGGTAACCTCAACACTAACCTTGGTACTAAATGTGCACCGTAACCTGAACACTCATCTAACTGTGCACGGTAAGACAGACACGAAGCTGTACACTAACCCGCCTAGCCGCATATTCACCTGCATACACGCAGACAGTCCCCGCAGGGCGCTTCTCACCGGAATACACAAAAACACAAACCGAATGCGCCAGGCGCGTGGATAGCCGTTTCATTTCTACGTTATCGCCACAGGAGACACGTGAGAGCACTAAAGCGTATCGGTCTCGCCAATAACCCCGATCAGTGAATGTCCCGGCCATAAAGTACCTCATCAAAGCCCAAGGGCCTCAATCCGTGAAAGCACCGATGTAAGCGAAAGCCGACACCCTCGTCGGGCACCCGACCCACCGAGCCCTGGAAGTCGCGACCCCGCCCCTTTACGCTCATTGGTCAGCAAAGTTGCCATTCAAAGGAACAACGAGAAACACGTGTCGATGGGCGGGACGTCATGATACTGTTTGAAATACAATACGTAGAATAAGGGGTGAATGACGAGACACATGGGCGCAAATCAAAACCAGCTAATACAACCCCCTGGACCCCCTTAAATGGGTGGAGACCTCAACCCCCACAATGCTCAACTCAAAGTTATGCCCTTGGTCGTACCTACTGCAGACTCATGGAATATACACAGAACTCTGTAAGCAGGTCTTAGCAGGGGCAAAATGGAAAGTATCAGCATTATATTTCGAGAGTTTTTTTAAGCTTGAGGGAACGATGGACAGCAAGATTAGGTCCCAGTGCGAGGGATAGAAAGGGACCATTACAGTAATTTATCTGATTAACCACCAATCCCCCTTGAAAGCTGCAACAAATTAAAAATGCTTCAAACAGATAAGAAAAATCAGTAATGGGCATGGTAAGAGCAAACCACAGGACCTCCTGTGTACAGAATGTGGATGCACTCTGAGAAAAAGAAAATCAAAATACAGTGAAAAAGTCAGAACCTGGGGACTGAAAAGTGGTGGAAAAGGGCCCACAAACCACTAAACTGGGAGGCAGAGCCAGTGTAACCTTTTCAGGGGGCCCAGGAAAAGCTTTACTTAGGTGGCCCCACCAGATGATCATATTATTTCCACCACTACGCAGGTAATTCAGGCACCTGTCTATTGTGCCTTTAGTTAGAATTGACCTTACCGGGAGCTCTTCCTCACCATGGCAGCAAACGGGCACTGGATGCGTGTGCGTTAGGGTTGTGGGAGCTCTGCCTCACCATGGCAGCAGAACCACACTGGATGCATGTGCTTTGGAGGTGTGCAGCCTCCCTTCAGTGCTAACCTGTTCATAAACTGTTAATATTATATTACAACGTTTCACTGCCGAACAGTCTCGTCCTTTACTTTAACAACTCGTGTCAAACCTCACAAACCGGCAGCACCCTTAACTGCAAACGAACGGCAGCTCAAGACCGTGAAATCATTCTGCCCCCTAGGGAGACCCCCAATAACAGCAACACTAATAGCAACAAAACATGAGGACCAAGGGGTTTAAAGACACATCATGATGATTCATATATTACGGGGATGGTTCAACTGCATCATTCTGTAACATTAGACTCCAATGTTAGATTCTGGGGGGGATAAATCTCCTTAAAGATGAAGATACGCCTACTTCCAGGTCGCGAACTTGGCAGCTGGCACACAAAAGGGTCTGGTTGCTGACCTTACCTGTAAGTAAACCTCCTATCTCAGTAAATCTCGCCTGAGGGTAAGGAAATGATGAAAATGACGTATATGTAATAGAAGGAGATATTGGCTATGTCCGAATTCAGGGGCTGCATCCTTCTAAGCCTGCATTCGAAGACTGAATGGGTCACAGCAGCTCAACAAGGTTGTCCCATTTCAAAAGCTTGTTGAAATGCAGACTATAAATGGATCCTTATTTTGCTTAATCGTGAAGGATCCACTCAATGGATCCTTCACAGCCCAACATATGCCAAGATTCGTTGCGCAAAGGTAAAGTGGATGGGTCCTGCCCTTACAAGATTAATCGTACTAAAGGTGTGCTCTTTCCAGTAGATAGCAGCAAGAAAACACCGAAATAGCTGTCCTTCCAGTGGATAGAATGTGATGCGGTGTGGTATAGTGTGTCAGCCCATGTGTGAGAATGTGAGGAATTGTGTATGTGTGTATGTGTGTGATGAAGTCATGGGTCGCTATGGTGAAGTTAATTAGCTGCAAGTTCTTTCGGGGTAAATAAGTATAATTAAATAACTAATCCAGTAACCGGTTACATATTATTTATTACAATTATGTAGGATTTGCCCATGTTTTATATACAGTGAAAAGTCTAATTTCTGATTATTGTAAACTGAGGTGCACAAAAGCAAGCTCTCTCTTATGTCTGTGAAGGGTGAAGAATTGCCAGTTTGTTCTGTTTATGGGAAAGTGAGTAAAAATCTGTAATACAGTGTTGATGCTTTGCTATTTTTCTTCAAGTAAAAACACATTTTAAGGTGTAGTCCTATGAGCAAGCCCTTAGTATTAAGTAATATTCACCTCCAGACTGCCTTCACCATCACCCTTCTCTCCCATCATATTGCACTCCCCGCTGGGTCAGACTGTCACCGTGGTTACTGCTGCTGTGCTGCACCTGGGCCAGCACCACCCTCACCACGCAATGCCACATCACCAACATACAGAAAAACAGCGCAGAGTGTCCCAACAGGAGGGCCCCGGGCCAGGACAGGCGTGCACCTCCCTCATCACTCTTCGTCACATCACCAACATACCGAAACACAACACAGAGTGCCCCGACGAGAGAGTCCCAGACCTGGCTGCACCTCCCTCAGCACGCCACGTCACATCACCAACATACCGAAACACAGTGCAAAGTGTCACAACGGGAGGGTCCCAGGCCTGGCTGCACCTCCCTGACCATGCCACATCACATCACCAACATACTGATACACAGCACAAAGTGTCACAACGGGAGGGTCCCGGGCCTGACCTGCACCTCCCTCAGCACACCTCGTCACATCACCAACGTACTGAAACACAGTGCAAAGGGTCATAATGGGAGGGTCCCAGGCTTCACCTGCCCCTCCCTCATCACGCCATGTGATATTACCAACATACTGGAAATACTGGAACTCGACATGGCAGATCTCAGCTCCCCATGGAGACCCGAGAGCCTCACTCAGGTGTACACCACATCCCAGGTTGCTGAGTTTCAGGATAGCCCCCAGACTTGATTCCCCAATCTCCAGAGATGGGCCATCCTCTCTCAGAATAGGTGCACAGTGGGATCAGCCATCAGGCTCAGGAGCAGGTCAAGCAAGGCTGTCAATTCCGCTGTCAGGACCTCCGGTGTCCATCGCAACAAAGTGATGACTGATTCCACAGAACTGGAAAGGGGGGGGGGTCTTTGGAGATGGGAGATTCACTCTAAGGAGAAGAGGGCCCCCCAAGGATGGGGGCTCTCGCAAGGATGGTGCGAGAGCTGCAGAGTTGGGTGTGGAGTCCAGTCATTTTGTCACATCTCTAAGGAGGGAAGACCCAGACACACCCAGAGGTGGAACCGTCGGAGGTTTATTGTTAATCTCAAACCTAACAGATAGCAAGAAACAGAAACTAAAGGACCTTGAGGAGTCAGACAGAAGAGAGACCAGGGCTAGCAGGGATCGGGAACACAGCAACAAGCAGGGGAGACACTAGCTACAACACGGAGGATGAAATTACATCATTGTTTTTATGACGCAAATCAAACACAAATTACAAAATACAATTTGGAATTTCAAATTTTAAATACATTTTTCAGAAATACTGCCTGTCCCTGCTAATAGTACCACCAACATTGCATGTACAATGTAAACTTTTAAACATAATGGCAAAACATCCCCAGCTTGAGGCGTTGATAATGACAGTAAGTAATGACAAATGTCCACAAGAGGGCGTTATTGTCATTTACTTTTGCGACAGAGCATATGCTAATTTATCGTATTTATTATGCAGTTGCGTAAAACGCACTTAGGTCGTTACTGATTTAATATTCTTTGGACATCCTGTTTGCTCCTAGGTGCTTAGCTCACGGTTTTATTCTCGTTAACTGTTGATACACCCGATCCTTATTTGTGCGGGGAACATGGACTGATAATTTTTAAGCAAATTAAAACAGAACACATTTTGTTTTTACCGTTTTTGTTTAGAGGAAGATATGATTCACTGGGTGGGGCAAACTTCCAGATTAATATTTAGGAACTTGGGTGATTGACAGTTAACATAAGAAATTTACAAACGAGAGGAGGCCATTCGGCCCATCAAGCTCGTTTGGAGAGAACTTAACTAATAACTAATAAGTTAAAATCTTATCTAGCTCTGATTTAAAGGAACCCAGGGGTTTATCTTCCACTACACTAGCAGGAAGACTATTCCATACTCTAACTACATGCTGTGTAAAGAAGTGCTTCCTCAAATTTGTT